>WTXV02041029.1:0-66711 GCA_009823435.2 Nymphicus hollandicus
GTGGTGAGCGGTTGTGTTCTCTTCCCTTGTTATTTCCCTTATCATTATTATTATTGGTGGTAGCAGTAGTGATTTTGCGTTATATCTTAGTTACCGGCACTGTTCTTATCTCAACCTGTGGGAGTTACATTCTTTCCATTCTCCTCCCCATCCCTCTGGGAGTGGGGGGAAGAATAAGGGGAGGAGTGAGCGAGCGACTGCTAGAGTTTCGAGTAGTTTGGAGTTACCAGCTGGGACTAAACTATGACAACTTTACACATAAGAGTAGTCTAAATGACCAGTGAGGGTTGGTGGATTGGGTAACTGTTACCAGTTTCACTGCTTCTACAATCAGAAGTCTTACATTTTCTGACATATCACACACCATAAAGCCAATAAGGCTCACCCAACAATTCCTGCATGAAGCAAGAAACATCAGGCCTTGAATGAATAGCACAAGTGTATATCCTTTACTGCAACATTTAGAAAATATAGATCTCACCTAGTGTCTAACTTATATCCTTTAGAATTCATCTGCTAGGGATACCATTACTTGGTATGTTAGAGAGCCATGATTTGTTAGACAATTCTTTCTGATCACTTTGACTTTTATTTCTGATAAATAGAAAAGAACTTCACTAAGAATTCAGAACATTCTGTAGCTGCTCATGACGTGCACAACTAAACTGATGTTACATTTTAGTCACAGATACAGCAGTTGATGATGGAATCACAGGAGTGGGACTCCACACAAATTATCATATTAGCACATGTCTAAAGGGTTTTTAAAGAAGTATTGAACCAATAAATGAGGGCCACAATGTCTCGAGATGTGTCTTTCTCTATCATGATAAATTATGCTGTGGTCCAGGAACTCAATTTCCACTACCACATTTTAACCATTTGAACTGTGTTTCCATGATTGCTTGCAGTCATCTTTGGTCTCTGGTGATGGAATGGAATGACTGAGCAAACATACTAAGTAATGTAAGAAGGAAGTCGATAGCAAATCCTAAACTAGAATTAGTGCAACTCAAGACATCAGTTTGTAAAGGAACATGTACTTCCTAACCATCAGTTACATGTAGGTTTTATCTGAACCTTCTACATTTTTCTCAGCTGTGAACACAAGAACTGGATAAAGTATTCCAATAGCACTCATGACAGCAACACACACAAATACCAATTTAATGTACCTACTTTATCTAAACATACTGATATTACATTAGTCCTTCTGCTTACTGTTTTGGAGGAAGACCTGGGAGTCTCAGTTTAGTGCCTCCTGCCTGGAGAATATTGTTCACATTCTTGTTCTCTATGAATTCCTTTCTATTTGTTGATAATAATATATTTCATTTAGTTATGCCAGCTAACCAAGAATACAGATGATTTCCTATCAGGGACCTGTCTTTCCTATTAAACTTCAGTATCACTTCAAACTTCAGCATCGCTTGCAAACTTCAGCTATGATTTGCTATGCCTCTTCCAAGCAATGGGTATTAAATATCACATAGGCCAAGGAGTAATTACATTTGTGTCCTCTCTAGAAATACAGCAGGTCAGTTTGTGGTATTTTTTTCAGATCTATTACCTTGCTATTTAACGTGTGCTCCATTGACTTTGTGTTATTCCTCTCTCTAAATTAAAATGTTGTGAGGCAAAAATATAGCACCTTATGGAAATGTAACATTAAACCTGCTGTCTTCTTCAAGAAAACCCATAATCTTCCAAAACAGGATATCTAGCTTCCTCATTTCATAGTGGGTTATTATGTATAGCAATCAAGTTTTTCAAACAAAACCCTTTTCTGTTAATCCCTATGGATTCTATATACTGCCCCCCTTTAACTTTTCAGTTACTGTGTGCAGAAGCAGGTGTCTAGTTTCTGCTAGGGTTGGTTCTCACATACCTTCTTCCCAAATAAAAAATAGGTGTAGTTATTGAATATTTTAGTTTTCTGTATGTTATTACCACCATTTTTTCCATTCAGTGCTATATTACGGTAGTATTACACTATGCTAGTACGACTGTGTAAATTCTTTACTTTTAACCAGCTTCACAAAAACCTCTTTTTGATTTTTTCCTTCCTTTATCCACTTTTTATAATCTAGTTCTTGCCTATTATATTCAGTGTTATAATTTTCCTTTTTTCTCTTGGTTTATTATTAATTTTCTTCCATTTCTACTCTTAACCAATATATAGCTTAAAAAATATGAGTGTTGTCAAATTATTCCTTCTATATAGTAAAATGGTCTTAATATGATTCACAAAAGTCTTTTACATTTTCCTCTTCAGTATTTTTTCTCTACATAATTTAGTTGCTAGTGCTTTTTTCCTAATGAAATCATACCTACTATAAAATTTTGCTGCGTCTTGGGCAGCCTCTTTTGACTGATGAAGATGAAATCTATAATTTTTACAAATTCTAGTGACATTAAACTGTTGGTAAACTTCCTAGGAAGCCTCTCAAATTGAAGTTGTGATAACATAGGTGGGTGAGGATTTTGGGGGGTTTCATTGGTTAGAGGTTTTTTGTTTGTTTGTTTGTTTGTTTGCTTGTTTTCTAAATATAACAAATATATCCTTAGGAAACTAATCATCTTTCAGCTTCACTCAGAGAGAGACCCTTTTTCATAAAATGTCGCCTGATTTTGTTTTCATCCACTTACATAGACCAATCCTGCTGAACCCTAACCATTCTGCGATTCTAGTCACATGAATCATACCATGAAGCTTCATAAATGTCAGATTTGTCAAATATGTATTCATAAATGAGTAACTTCTCAGGCTTTGGGTTAGTCACCCCAAGGCTGATGAATTATGGTTACAGCTATATAATCTTTCTATCAAAATCTTGAACTAAACCTTTAATATTTCACTTTTGCATTTTGTTGCAATGTCTTCTATCTCAATAAAGCACTTCAAGATGAAACTACAGTTGGTTAAAAAGGCAGCCCCGGGCAGTAATATTCTGCCATTCCTTTCTGATACAGTTGAAACAATGTTTTGCAGTCTTCTTGTGAAAATGGACTTCTCACTGGGATTAACCAGTACTCTGAGCCCAGGACTCCCCCTTTCTCTTTGTTGTGCTGAAGCTACATTTCATTTCAAGACTGGCAGTAATATTTTTGTTTTTTTTCCTAAGCTGCCTGCACCACTCAATACTAAAAGTGTGAAAAACATGTGAAACTGTGCTAAGAGGATCTAAGTAGACTCTTAAAACCACATTTTCTTCAGTCCATTTTGTCCTAAAGTGTCTTTCTTCACTTTCGTATTTGTATTGACGCCTAAAGTTTAACCTTTTTTGCACTGTAGCCTATATATTTATTTCCATAGGACAAATCAGTCTATTTGCAGCCCATTTTTATCTTTCTGCATTGATCCAACCAAATATACACTTACTGTAAGGTTTGTGAAATCAGAATTCCAGTTTTCAGCTAGAGCAGAAGAGAATTCAACGGACCAATTCAGTAATCCTGAACACAGATATTTGTTTGATAAACTGTTGATTGTGACAATAAGTGGGTACAATGATAATTTTTTAGGTACCTTGCTAGACTATCGTATGAACTGAATCATGTCTCAAATAATCATACAGTATGTCCATTTCTTTTTATCTATCCACTTATATATATTAAAATAATTATCAGTGTATTATCTGTACTACAATTAAGCCAAATACAAATTCAACAACCTTATTATATTTATCATTTTCCACAGGATAATGCTGGAACCTCTACTGATTGCCTACTTGCTCAATGTGGAATTCTATCATCTCTTTTAGCTAATTAATAATACAGGGGATTTGTTCATGCTTAAGGCATGGAGAATAACTCTTAATGCAATGTTACCATTTAAAATGTCAGCTGCAAATGTCTTTGGTGATAACACAGTTCTAACAGTCTGTCCTCTGCAGCAGCAGTGATCTGGAAAATGGATGACTTGACATCATGACCTGCTGGGAAAAGTGGGGTCTAGATTATTAAGTCACAAACTTTTCCTTTATCAGAATTTTCCAATCAATGTCAGCTCTAAATAAAAAAATGCTGCTTTTTAAACATTCTTTACCAAATAGAAACAGTTTGTGGAGAAATAAAAAAAAAGCCTCCAAAGAAAGAATACTTACCAAATAGGTATTAAGACCTATACAACATGTACATTAGAGCCTGACAATGCAGTAATGGGGATCAGAACAGAAAATGGTGTTCAGAAGCACAGAACGCTGCTAGCCATCATTGCCAGAGAAGATATGTACATCTCATGATACCTGCAAAAGAAACATGGATTTGTAATAACCATAATAAATGAACCATAAAATACACAAACAGAAATCACTGCTCTTCTTTCTGCCAGGCATAACAACAATGGTCAAACTTCAACAAGCCAGGCCTTGATCCAGTGAGATTCTTTCAAATTTTGATTAGTTTAAATGTGCCCGTGGTTTAATTAGTGACATCTCTGACTACCTTTTTTTTTTTTTAATGTTGGAGGACATGATAATGTGTTAATTTAATTTCTGAGACTAAGAAGACATTTCATATAATGGTGAAAGAAAGTTTACTTTTTCATGTCAGGCCTGTCAATTGCTCTTATCTGAAGAGGATAGAATGTGAAGTAGAACAAGCTCTTCCCATCAGTAAATGGCAGTCAGGTTATGTGACAGGTTGTCAGAGATGACAGGATATCCCACAGTTCATAATATGAAAATAGAGAATTGTCCATCTTTATCAAATTAGTAAATTAGAAAATTTCTACTGCCCCATTCCTAATGGAATTGTACTTATTCTGCCAAGGTAGGGGAATTTTAAAGCACCCCTAGAGAAGAAATCAGAGGCACTTACTATAAGTACCCATTGCCAATAAAGAACTGCTCTTTATTTCATTTGTTCTTTCTCTTAAACAAAACCACACATAGGTAACTACCAAGTTCCCAATTCTTGTAGACAGCTGGACTCTAATAACTGAAATTCACATTCAATCAATTCAAATGTTATTAGGCTGTGTGTTCCTTTTTGTCTGTTCCAGCTGACTGGATTGTTCAGTTAGTCCACAGAAAAGTAATGTACATCGGTTTACTTTCAAGGACCATGGATTACCAAGCCACATTAAAACAATTCCTAAGGAGAAAAAATACAATTGACATTAACATTACTCTTGGAAAAAAACTCCATTTAATTAATATCACCAGAGGCACTGACTACATGTATTTTCAAAAATCATTAGGACTACTTCTTGGCCTATTTAAAAGACAACTAGATAGAAGACAAGAGAAGAAAATGTATGTGTAAACAACGGAATGCAGAACACACTGTATCTGGTAAGAGTGAATCTAATATGGAACAGTAATCCTATCCATATGGTGAGGCATATAAAGAAAAAGGAAAGAACAGCAATTTCAGCACTTGTGGGGGATAAAAGTTAAAGACATTTTATAAGACTGAAGAGAGAAACAATTCTACTGAATATGAAGGAGCTGGAATGAAGTTGCTAAGACACTGTCCATCATATTTGGAAAATCATGGCAGTCAGGTGAAGTTCCTGACAACTGGAAAAAGGGAAATATAACCCCCATTTTCAAGAAGGAGAAAATGGAAGACCCGGGAGACTACAGACCAGTCAGTCTCATCTCTGCGAGACTGTGCCTGGCAGAATCTTGGAGCAGATTCTCCTGGAAAGCTTGCTAAGGCACATAAAAAACAACAAAGTGGTTGGTGACAGCCAACATGGCTTCACTAAGAGCAAATCCTGCCTGACCAATTTGGTGGCCTTCTATGATGGGGCTACAGAACTAGTGGATAGGGGCAAAGGAGCTGATGTCATCTACCTGCACTTGTGCAAAGCATTCAACACTGTCCCACACTACATAGAATCAAAGAATCATACAATAGGGTTAGAAAGGACCTTAAGATCATTTAGTTCCAACCCCCCTGCCATGGGCAGGGAAGCATTGCCCTAGACCATGTCACCCAAGGCTCCTTGTCTCTAAATTGGAGAGACATAAATTTGCTGGATGGACCACTGGGTGGATAAAGAATTGGCTGGATGGCCGCATGTAGAGAGTTGTGGTCAATGGCTCAGTGCCCTACTGGAGACCGGTAATGAGTGGTGTCCCTCAAGGGTCAGCGTTGGGACTGATCATGTTCAACATCTTTGTCCACAACATGGACAGTGGGATTAAGTGCGCCCTCAGCAAGTTTACCAGTGACACTAAGCTGTGTGGTTTGCTGGAGGGAAGGGATGCCATCCAGAGGGACCTTGATGTGCTTGAGAGATGGGCCAATGCCAACCTTATGAAGTTCAACAATGAGAAGTGCAAGGTCCTACACATGGGTCAGGGCAATCCCAGGCACAGCTACAGGTTGGGTGGAGAAGAGATTCAGAGCAGCCCTGCAGAGAAGGACTTGTGGGTGCTGGTCGATGAGAAACTGAACATGAGCTGGCAGTGTGCACTCACAGCCCAGAAAGCCAACTGTATCCTGGGCTGCATCAAAAGGAGCATGACCAGCAGGTTGAAGGAGGTAATCCTGTCCCTCTGCTCTCGTGAAACCTCACTTGGAGCACTGTGTGCAGTTCTGGTGTCCTCAACATAAGAAGGAGATGGAGCTGTAAGTCCAGAGGAGAGCCATGAAGATGATAAGGGGACTGGACCTCCTGTATGAAGACAGGCTGAGAAAGTTGGGGCTGTTCAGCCTGGAGAAGAGAAGCTGCTTGGATACCTCTTAGGAGCCCCTCCAGTATCTGAAGAGGGCTTACAAGGATGCCGGAGAGGGACTCTTCATCATATACTGTAGCAATAGGGCAAGGGATAACAGGTTTAAACTTAAGCAGGGGAAGTTCAGGTTAGATATAAGGGAAAAGCTCTTTACTGTGAGAGTGGTGAGGTGCTGGCACAGGTTGCCCAAAGAAGTGGTGAATGTTCCATCACTGGCAATGTTCAAAGGCAGGCTGGACAGAGCCTTGGACAACATGGTCCCTGCACATGGCAAGAAGTTGGAACTAGATGATCTTAAGGTCCTTTCCAACCCAAACCATTCTATGATTCTATGATTCTATAAAGGAAGGAAATAGAGCTCTGTTTCAGACTGTATAGATCCTATTCTCATGGTTATCTTTATGCAAGAGCCCAGCAACATGCACAAACACAAGTTCAATAAATCATTTCAGATTTCAAATCTATCATTTGCCCACTTTGATCCCATGAAGCTTCATACAATTTCTGTATTGGCATTGCTGATGAGTTTACCATAGTCCTTTATTTAAAAGCATCACTACTATTAAGTTTAGTGTCAGAAAAATAAAGAGGCTATCCTTATGTAAACCCTTAAGGCATCCTGCTGATACAGCCATCATAAAGAAATAGAAAGAGCTGCTATTTACAATTAAAATGAGAGATACATGCAATAATTAAAAGTAATATTTTTTGAATGATATCTTTCTCTTCCAGTATCTTAATAGCCAAGATCATACTGGGGAAAATCCAAGGTTTGCAGACAATTTTCTGTTGAATAAAAAAGATAAGAATGAAATATTGCATATAAGCAGATAACAAAAATGTCTGTTGAAACAATTTATCCACCAATAATCCAATTACTTGTTACTTGCAGAACTACAATCTATTAATTATCTCCATTCATTCTGAGTCACTTCTCCATTACTGAGATTCATTAAAGGTCCATTCAGGTCTCTCAAACTATTTAACATCTTTTGTGTCCGAAAAAGTACAGCATCATTAAACTTTCAGACTTCAAAGGTAAGGTTCTGTCCTTTGATATATTTACATATTTCACATTGTAATCAAATAAGTTGTCACACAATAACTGATCCACCATGGTTTTACAACTTTGTCACAATTTAAAAAATTCTTTATTTATTTTTATGATTTCTAACAGCAGCTGGATGTTGAAAGAAGTTTGATTCCTATCTACCCAAGTACCTGAAAAAAAATCAAACCTAGTATCTGTATAAAACCAGAGCTTTTTGCTTTTATTACAATGGTTCCTTATCATCATTCAGGACGTATTGAGAACAGGTCAGTTTTCACATTAAGTATCTTTTGAGAATGTGTATCCATGTAACTATTTCAAAATTTAAATTTGAGTGAAGTCATTCTAACAGACAGTATGAAATCTGAACTTTATTACAACACAATGAGAAGCAGCAGTTAGGCATAAAAGAGTTAAAAAATTAATTCCCCTAAATTAGCAAACTGAGCAGCTTTATAGGAAATATTCAGGTCTTGGAGATGCCCAGGTTTGTCCTGTCAAAGGTATTGAGAATCCTCATCTGGGACTCAAAGAAGATGCTATCTCTATTTGGGATTCACAAGAGCTGAATCAAAATTAGTCTTTCTGACTTTGATTAGAGAGGCAGAAACAAATGTTTCTCCTTTGTTTAATACTTAACACAGCCATCTGGGATGAGGAAAATCAGGGTATTATGTAGCAATAAATATGTAGCATATGTGTGCACATCATACATAGATTTTATTATCAAAGCATACATTGATCATTTTTCTGTGTTTCTGAAGCATATGCAAAACAACGTATCCTTCAAGGTGGCTCTAAATACTAAATATTCTGAATTAAGTGTGGAAACTTGTTACCAGGGAATGCATATTATCACAAAATGGATCATCTTAAACAGGCGAACATTGAAAAAAACCCCATCATCACCCAACTGTTGGCATGGTTTGCTGGGAAGTGTGATGTTATAATCAATTTTTCTCATTACAGAAAGAGCTGAAATTTGTTTGTTCATAACCCACATGACTGTTCTAACCACTTGGATGGATATTGTATTAAAAGGTGGCAATTGACTTTTTCACCCCCATATGCATGTTCTGAGGACACTTTTCTTTTGAGAAGGTAGACTCTGTAAAATCCCTGTAATATTTTAGCTCCTCGCTGAATCCAAAACAACTTCTGGAGAAAATTCACAGAGTACTCTGCAATTATCAATATATCTCTGTACATTTTAATAATTAACGTCTTCATATATTCTATCATATATACACCTGCAATTGTGTAGGCAATATAACCCAGTAATACTGATATTTTCTAACAAATTAACTTAGAAAACAACCGTGTAGGCAAAACAAACTTCTTCAGGACTGAACTAATCCTGTTACATCCAAGCCTCTAAAAGGCTTGACCCTGATATTCCAGTGATGCCTGGATTTTTTTTTTTTTTTTAGCTAACTTATTTCATCTACTCTAGGCTGTATTTGAAATAAAGAAATCTGAATGGCTGTACTCTGTATCATACTAAAATGTATCACAGTGTCTTACAGGTTAAATGAAGCCAAAGTGACTAAGACAAGTTTTGCTTTCAGGAGACTGCAGAAATGTGGAATTTTTCTTTTTCATCAGTTTGCCTCTTTATCTTAACTCACACTGGGTAAGTGGCTCTGCACATCAGTGTAAACTTTCACATGAGGCCCTGTTTACAGTCTTTATTTAATAGATTGCTAGATTGTTTAAATGGCTTAATAGATGTGGAAACTCACTGAATTTTTTAATGCTTTCAGAACCTCAGAAGAGAAAAATTTCAATGTGAATTTTTACTTTATTAAACAAAAAGATTTTTAGAATAAAGTTTCCAGCTATTCATTCAGTATTACATTGCCTAATTTTTCCAAGATCTCTATTAAAGGTTTTAGAATTAGTACTTTAAATGTATCAGATATTCATTCTACTAAAGGAATATTTTTTCCCCCCTATTTTCATGTGAATTCAGTTATTGAAAAAAGTATTTGTGTGACGGTTCGGAGATAACAGACTTTTTCCCAGTAGACAAGAAGAACCACATTAGTAACTGAAACATGCTGCTCTTAATACTCCTTGTCGGTACTACTGTAGCCTATATGGGACAACATTTCTGTCTTCCTTCCACTTCCAGGGTAATAAATAGACTTGCACAGACATCATGGAAACAGAATTTGACCACCAGATCTTCATGACCAATGAGTATGAAAGACAAAACTTTCAGTATGACACCATTCATCAGACAACAAATTGCATTTGTAGCCTTAAGAGTCACATGAAAAAAAGCCCCAGTTATAATTACTAAAGAACTAAATTAGAAGAACATCAACCCCTTCTTCCCCAAATATTCTTCTACTTATATATTGAAGATATTTGATCTGCAATCTTTGGAATATATTAAAAAACCCCACATGCTTCTAGTAGCTGTTTTTACATCTTCACAGAATTAATCTCCTTTAGTGTACAAAGCTACTGATTACCTCTGACTCTAATGTCCACTAGAACCTGAGAAGACATCCAAACAAATACAGAGTCAGTCTTTCCTGCAGCAATGTCACATAAAATGCTGGAGAGTTATAAAAAGAATTTAACTAGCCCAGAAGTACATTCACACTGCATTGACAGCCAAAAAATGCCATTCAAGGACTCTCCTATTACAAGAAGTTAGGAGGAGGAGCAGCTTATATTTTTCACTCACACTATGGTTGGACACATGTGATAATGGATCTTATTCCAGTGTTTATGAAAAACCTGTAACATGCCAAGGGTATCTTACAGCTTTAGTCGTGTTAACAGCAACTACAAACTTCTAGTGTGAGCTATAGATAATAACCTCATGGAGTTAGATGTCTTACTTTAAAAATTAAGTTCTTTATGTGTAATAAATATAATTCCTTAATACTGATGAACCTTTAATACTGAGATGAAAAAAAAAATATTTAGTGGGGCAAATGCATTATATTGATATAAGAACAATCTTCTAAACTTAGCTCCTCAAAAAGGATGTAATTTCCAATAGCTGATCAAATCAAATCTATTTCAAGGCATATTAGTCAGCCTTCTTGGAAGACTATAATTACTGAGCCATTTGTTGGGTCATCATTTTCATATGCAAAATCTGATGCTAAATAGTCTGTACTTCTTACATTTACTTTTTTCATGCTAGGGAACACAAAATGAAATAAAGCAGTGTATGTGAACTGAAAGGCTCACTAAAGGTTCAGCTCATTATTTTCAGTGCCAAGAGACAAAACCACAGAGGGTGTCATTTCCAAATGGATATGTGTGTATCTACTTAGGAGGAAGGACATGAATTCAGAGGGTGGTAGTGTCAGCCAATAAGACATAACAAGAAACTCCTATTTATCTTCTTCCAATGCAACCTCAGTCCCAAATTCTGTGAGCCATTCACTTCACTGCAGAACAGAGATCTGATATTAAAGCCACTGCAGGTTAAAGGTTGGTAATTAGCTTTGAGGTGAGCATTAAGAAAGAGGGCAATGCAAGGTGTATAAGGAGAGTTACTGTTGATAAAGGGCCAATGTGAATTTGTTTAAGCTCTAGAACCTCAAAGAAGTCAGTCTGAACTGTCTTCATTTGTGCTGTTTGATAAATCTAGTGAGGAAGCCTAATGTCCTCATACCAAGTTACTGGACTGAAGCTGTTCACTAAAGACAGCACAAATTAAAAAATAAAGTGAAGTAAAAAAATCTAAATAAAGAATGATGAGCTCCTCAGCTAAATGTTAAAAAATATCTCTGGGAATTAATCAAAAGCTGAATGCTCAGAGTTAAATCCCTGCTAGGCCATATTATCCTTGTCAATTTATTGTTAAGAGCACAGCACCGAAGAAAGACAAGCACACATCTACTAGTAAATATTACAAAATATTAGAAGACTTGGCTGTTATCATTATAACTTGTAAACTTATAAGGAAATGTGATATTGGTTGGACATTTCATAAACTGCTAGGCTGATATCAGTGAAAATCATTCTTAACCTAGGGTGGATCAGCAGCCTCTGCCTGTGCTCAGTTTCAGAAGTTCACAGTTCTTGAAGTTCCACTTCTGAGCATGCAGAAAAAAGCTCCAAACTAAGGAGCTCATACCTAAGTCTATCAAGGTCACATCTTCTTAACTGTCAGCAAATGCTTTCCCCTGATCATGCCTGAGAAACATTTGACCTGGCTAGCACAGGTCAGCAACCCCTGAGAGAATGTGCTAAGGCCTGTTCCCAGTTAGCACTTTTCATTCAGAAACATAATTTTGGGAGCAACAAGAAAGTTCAAGAATGTAGACAAGATGAACCGTGCCACTTGATTCAGGGCTAGGAAATGCTTTCTAGAAGAAGTTCAACAGGACTCTTAAAATCTGACTAAATTTTCTTCTAGAAGACAAATTTTAGCACTTTTAGACTAAAAAAGTAACTGGATTTTGACCCCTTTTGTTTGGCAATTATTGCAATGAGAGATAAATAACTAAGGTAAGAGAATACCACCACCATCTAAAATTGGAAATATTAACTTGTTTCTGGCTATAAATTGCTCCTAGGACACCAGGAGTAGAGTAACATTTCCCTGCAATTGCAAATTTCTCAGCTCTGTCAAGGAAAAGGTGGGTAGGATCCTAGACACATCCCCTTTAAATAGATTTGAAGGGTTATGAGGCTTCCTGCTCAAAGTTGAGGTTTAATATCAGTATATACAGAAGCACTTAATTCTCTCTATGTATTATACTGATAGTGGAGGCATATTTCTACCCCTGAACTCCAAAAACTCCCTAGAAGAGAGTAGACCTGAGTGCCTCTTTGATGAGAATCTAGCCCAAAGTACTGCACATGCATTGGATATTTACCAAATATGGTTAGCTTTGAATTTAGTTGTGTAGCAACTCACTCATGCAAATTCACTTATTATGCAGGCAGTATAATTCTTTTGTAAACAAGGAGCAAAATCTATAGATATAACAGGGGAAAAAGAATAATACGCTATAAGGTTTTAATTTATATTAGTCTAATCTTAAAGAGTAGATTAGTCTGATCTTGGAGAGTAGTAGACATGTAGTCATTTTAGATTTATAAAGGCACATACTAGACACAGTGATATAACTTGCCTAACTGAAAAACAAACTTAGCATTAAGACCACCCCAAGCCTAGTCTCACTATGTTACCTCTGGTACATAAAGAAGATGGAAATGGTATATAAGATTAACACCATGTATTGAATGTGAGGGCTTCCTTGGACCAGCTAGAAAAGCTAACTCCAGTGTTAGCAACTCAAAAGCAGGATACTTTCTAATTTCCACATACTTTACCAGGATTAACTCATAGATTTATTCTGTTGCTATGTAGGAAATATGCAAATAAATTATGCTTCATTGAAATTGGTCTGGCATAAGCAAAACATGAGCAAGAGCCAAGAATATACCTTGGTTTCCACTTGCAATTCAAGATTAAGGCCCTCAAAATTCACAGTCCATGGAATAGCTTTCTGCTTTATCTGTATCTCAGCATTAGCTGTCTATAGAGATGCTTATAAATGTGATATATGAGCTCATAAGGTGGCTGCCTCAGATCCTGTGCAGTATAGGATCAGCGAAGATGTTGTATAAAGCAGACAGCAAGAATTTGTCAGTCAACCACATGTGAATAATTTTAAAAATGAGGGTCATAGGTGTAAAGTAGAACAAAGTTATTGGATCATATTCTCCAGATTGGTGAGTTCTCTGCTCCTGTAACCTTCAGCCTGCAGATTGCTGAACTGCATGAAGAGCAGAGCTCCTATTAGGCAAAACAAATTCTTTTAATACAAATGTAATACATGCAGGTTATTTCAGTGTAACTAAATTTAACACAACAAGGCATGTTGATAAACACAGAGCACCAGCTGTCAGCACTCAGAGCTGACATAGTTATTCTTTGTTCAGTTAATTATCTAGGTTGGTTCATTGCTATATTGCAGTCTAATTATAGTGGAACTTACATGATCACTTCTTTCACTGATCATTTGGCTCTATGCATCAAACCTTATTTTCAAGAGCAAAATTCTCTCATTTGTTTAAATTTGGAGCACTGGGACTCATCCCATTTTTGTTCAGAACATTAATGGGAGAAGTATTTTGGTTGTTTTCTGACTATCTCTTAGTTTCAGGTATAAAATATCATACGTGGTGGAAGTGCAAATTACACTTTAGACTGTCTCCTAGAGCTCTGAATGCTCTGAAATACTTGGGTTCTGCAAAGAGATCTCTTTTCTGAATGTAGGATCTATATAGCTTCACACACAGCAATCACAAAAGGGAGAGCCTTAAAACACTTGTCTAAGAGTTTGTTCACAACTGGCTCTTGAAATTTGATAGCAATTGGAAAGGTTTGACTCAATAGGCTCAAATGTGGTTTTGTATCAATAGGCAACCCAAACCACACAGCCCATTCTTCTGTTCCTACTGACAAGCAATGGAAATTTCATGAGAGACTCCACTAGTAAAGAAAGATAATAGCAAGTGCTTATTCTGAATAAAACCCAAGTTCTCACAAAAGCCAATCGTATCCACATACTTTGTATGGAGAATCTTGTCGTACATGTTGATCATGTGGAACTTTTAAACTGAAAGACACAGATTTTTCTTAGATTCTTTGGGCTTTAAGTAATAACTTTGCAGCTTCAGATTTCTGCCATTTTGTATGGATTTCCAAACTGTGCTGATTGCATTATTTAATCTGATAAATACTAGGAAGTAAAATAAATGGGAATATACTGTGTCACCACTTGAAAGAAAAGTACTTACAATTTTCTGAAATAATTATGAACATCTGAACATTCAACAGAAAGGTTACTGCTTGTACATGCAAAGAAACGCTACTGAGGCAACCTGAAAGCTTGTGTTTATTCTTAATAATCTAAGGAAAGGCTTTACTCCATACACTTTTACTGAACTTCTCTCTAATGTGGCACTGCACCACACATCAAGTTTTAACCCTTTAATTCATAATACAGAAGTCCATTTAAAGCACAGGATAATAGGCATATTTTATTTCCAATTAAGATTACTCATATGTTCGCACCCACCAAAATTTCTACCATGTTTTTAATTTATCTTTGCTTACTTTAATGCACCCAGTTTAATCACAGTAGCACTAGGAATATAATTATAACCAGAGCTATACTGAACTAATTTAATCATCTTGTGGGGAGAGGAGGGAAAGAGGAGAGTGTGAGAGAACATTCTAGATTCAGAGTACTTGGGCTTTTCTTTTTACATTACTTAGCATCATCTATTTTATTTCAAAACTTTAAAGCAATCAGGCTGACATACCAGCTTGATTATCCTGACTCCAACAAAATGTTAACTCTCCATTCAAAGCCATACAACATTGAGATAGATATTTCAAAGAGAAAGAGATGAGTTGATGTAGCACTAGACAACAACAAGAAGAATGTAAAAGCAGTGCCTTTTTAAATCTCAGCTCAGGACTAAAGTTTGTTAAAATTCCTTAGAATGGTCATATTTTATTTCATACTTTGCACATTTCAAAAGAACCATAGAAGTTTTCCAATGTCTATCTATTTCTGTGCAAGAGACCCAGATACAGGGAATGTGGAAAATCAGGACTGAGGTGTTCTGACAAAGCTGCTTCAGGAGAATAGGAAAGTTATTTCAGAAACTGCTCCAAGCCAAGATCAAAATGTTGTTTTGAAATAGTAGCAAACTACAGATAAGAATTACTACTGCTTGTGATATACGGGAAAGGTGAAGTGTGAGTCCTAACATTGCACATACATGAAGGGTTAGGACTGCAGTGAATCATGGTAACAGCTGAAGGAACCTTTCTCACAGCCTTCTGCTACAAAGGCATTTACAGGACTGAAATGTCACAGCTGAAATATACCATTTTAGGAGTAAATGTTATATATGGGTAAAAACTTTGCTGCTTGTTCAATTAGGTCCAGATCTTTCACTCAGGGAAACAGATGACATGGGCTTGTCTTCTTGTAAGTGTTATTTTGCACCATACATGCTGGCAGCAATGTAGCTCATCAATGAAAATTCTTAAAGCTAGTAAATATATTTATTTTTGTCACCAGAAAAAAACATCATCACTGTCACATGCAGGTAGTTTTTTAAGTGTGTACTTCTAAACTCAAGTTGACATCAATATTCTAGACACTTGGCCAGGCTCCTTATGAAGCAGTTACTCAGCAAGAACTTCACTGAGTAGAAAAGCAAAAAGCCCCAAAGTTCATTTTCCAAAGTGAATGTTTTAGGATGTGAATGTGAATACCTGCTGCCCTCTGAGTTGCTCTGTTTATTGTAATGAAAAACACCTTAACTGTCTAGAGTGTTCCAGGGAAGTCCCAGGCAAGAAGGACAGAGCAGGGAAGTGGTACTATACTGACACTTGACACTATCTGTAGCTCCTTCAAACTGCAGCCAGCATAAACAAACCACAGTAAAAATAACCACTGAAGAACAGAAAAGACCATTGTAAATGGATGTAGATCTCCAGCAGTAGTTAAACTGTGAAACCTTAATATCAACACTGGCTTTACATATCTGCATTTCATAGAAACACAGGATGGTTTGGGTTGGAAGGGACTTTAAAAACATCACCTTCCACTAGACCAGGTTGCTCCAAAGCCCCACCCAACCTGGCCTTGAACACTGCCAGGGACGGGTCAGCCACAGCTTCCCTGGGCAACCTGTGCCAGCGCCTCACCCTCACAGGAAAGAATTTTTTCCTAATATCTAATCTAAAGACCCCTCTGTCAGTTTAAAGCCATTCTCACTTTTCCTGTCACTACATGCCCTTATAAAAAGTTGCTCTGCAGATTTCTTTTAGTCCCCTTTAGGTACAGGAAGGCTGCTAGCAAAGAAAGAAACAAAGAAAGAAAAGGATCAATGTGCATCAGGAACATGTCTCAAAGGCACAGAAATAAAATTTCAAAAAGTGTCTCAAGCCAACAGCAAAATACAATGTTAGAGAGGAGTCAAATACCATAAAAACTAAGGTATACCACATGAGGTAGAAATGTCTAGCCTTAAATACTTCCACAAGCCAGAGATAAAGCAACTTGCACAACACTACACCTCATGTCAGAAAATAAGATGCAAGTGCCCATAAGCAATTCTCATCAGAAGGAAATGCACTGCCTTTTTCTTACAGGCTTTGTGGCACTGGCTGCTTGTTACTTAGTGATTTAGTTACTTAGTGTTACTGAGTGTTACTGAGCTTGATTGGAAAAGTCTCATTGCCTAAGTACAGTTTGCTGCTGTACTTAGGCAATGAGACTTTTCCAATCAAGCTCAGTCAGCCTTCATTATTGAAGGTAATGAGTCACTTTGTTCTTTCGTTCATCTCTCATTCATTTCAAAAATTCCATTTCGAAATTTCAAATTTCAAATCAGTATAGGAACTGATATGCTTCTTTCTGTAAAGCAACTGTACTTTTCAGCTTAGCTTGAAATACTTTCTCTTGTTCATCTGAAATAGATGAAATTAATCTTTTTCCTTGCAGATACTCTACAGACAGTATTTTATTTACAGGTAAAACATATTGTGGGAATACTGCCCCACAAATCTGTCACCCCTACAAATAGAAATATACCAGCCATCCATATCAGTCCTCAGATTATTTGTGTATATATTTTGGAAGATTCCAGGGAACGCTACACCAGATATGTAACTGAACACTTTCAGATATTTTGTAAAATTATGCCCACCTTTTTTATCCAAGTTAAGAGAGATATTTTTAATCTCCTTTTCTACAAGGAAGGTAGAGCCATCATGAGCTTTTGTATCTTATAGTATCTTCCTGCACTCCAAGACCACCACTATTCTTACAAAGGACTTGAGACTTGAAGCCTTCAGGGATACTGTGGAAAACAAAATCCTATCCAAATACCATAGGAAAAACCTGTTCTGGAGAAGAAAAAAAAAAGTGGGCTAGGGAAACTTCTGTCAGCCCTGCTTCTAGCCCTCAGTAACTCCTCACCCTTTCCAAGAGAGTGAGCACTTACAAATGGCTCTGACACCTTCTCATTGGTCTACCTTGTCTGATAAGCAGATGAAAGATTCCCCAGGTATATGGCCAGACTTTCAAAAACCAGAAAAAGATGACTCAGGAGATGTAACACCATCATTAATAGAAAAACATGGAGAATGTAGGAGCAAGGGAGGTGAGCGGAAGCTGAGACAACTTAATACTTAGTTGGATGTCCAGACACAGAGCCCTGTATGGATACTTCTTATCTAAAAAGTTTTCATGTAGAAAATTCTTACAACAGTCAATATGAAAATATCAGCTTCTCCTCTTCTCTGTAGACTGTAGACTCAAGTGAAAAATCATATATTGTCCCACAATTGTTTCTGGAGAATACTATCCCCAAATGTATTTTTTTCTTTTTTTTTTTTTTCTTCTATCTATGTAGTTTTATAGCATGATATACTACTGTCCTCAACAGAAATATTTCAAATCATTACCAAAGTAATTTTTTTATTGTAGTAAGTAAATCTGTTACCCCTGGATTGCATGTGAAACATATTTAGTCTTTCGACTTGTATTCATCTGATATAATTTGGTTTTTATTAAGTACCTTACCAAAAATACTTAAACTTTACTTTTCATGTTCTTTAGATTTTTATTGCCAAAATTGCTTTTGGAATGCAAAGTAGAAAAATTAAGTGGCTTGTGACCAAAAATTAGAAACGAGTAGCAAGCTTTGTTGAAAAGAACAGCGGTTGTAGAATTCATAGTATATTGGTGCCAAACTCTGAGAGAATTCTTACACTGCTGGGGCACTTCAAGGACTCCAGGGTAGGAAGAGAAAAAGCAAAATGCTATGGAGTCTAAAAAAAAAAAAAAAAAAAAACCAAAACAGATTTGGGGAAATCAGAAAGCAAGTTACATTTGGAATTTATGTTATGCAGCTGGAAGAGACTAAGGAAGAACCTGTCTAAGAAGCCCTAAGTATTCCCGTAGCCCCATTTGCAGGACCATTAAAGGTTTAATTTACCTCAGACAATGTTTTTTCTAATTGGAAATTGGAAAAGACACTGGTGTTTTAAATCTATCACATTCCTTTGCACTCCTCAAAGGTGCTATTACATCTCCTGAGTTCTTTGCATGATATGAATGCCACCGTTTTCACAGACTATTTTTTAGAAGCATACATCTCTTCCTGGGCCACACCTGAGGATATATAAAAGATATGAGGATGCATGAAATGAAATGTAAACACAAAGCTGGATTTCATGTAAGTGTAAGTCTAGCCCCAAAATATGTAAACAGAGTGGACATCCACCATTCTATACATTCAAGCCTGTATCTAATGCTTATGGCACGAATCAGGCTTCATAACATATAAGCTGTATTAAAGCACAAAGAAGACTTTCAACAGTACTGCCCAAAAACAAGAGCTAGTCAAATTTACTCTTCTAAAGGCCAGTTCTGCTGAAGTTTCAATGCGTAATAAACTGTGCTGACCAAAGCACTCATAATGGAAGATGTAAAAACTTTCTGACCTCTCATCAATCCACTGTGAATTCTCTAATTTACTGTTCTCAGTCTGTTGTAGTTCATAAATGATGTAATCAGCAGCTGCTAAACTAATAAGTCACCAGTGCTTGTAGCAGATTTTGTGTCAAGCTTTACAGAATTTTGTGACATTCAGTAGGTTTATTATCTATCATTAGTATTCATTTATTAGTAGTAGTATTTATCTCACCTTGTCAGTCAGGAGAGATTGCTTGAGCCAATTACAGGAGCACAAAAGCAGTTCATAGTTTTGTATACAGTTCTATATATGAGCAAATGTCTTTCTGCCACGAAATCCATCTTAAAGGCCTGTGTTCAGCTGTTTAGAAACACCTACAATATTCCAGCCTTCAAATTCCTATCACTGAGGTCCATGGACACTGAGGCCTATAGCCATCCTGGAACGGCCAACAGAGCCAGGACACTGGAACATGATCATATGGCAAAATGTTTTCTGACAATGTTTTCTCATGCACTTTTTAGCCTGGGTAGCACTCTCCCAAACAAGTAGTCATCAAGCTCTTCTGATCCCTCCTACTGAAACTGTTTCAAGGATGAATGGGATGATTAAAATTACACTGTCAAACTGAGACCCGATAAATAAGAGCAGATGAATGCGTAGGCTTGCACCTGAGGAACAGGGAACTCTCATGGGAGTGGGAAGCTCTGAATTTCTTACTTTGATTAATATTTCTTATAAAATAGTTTGATAGCTATTCGAGAAAGGGTTGTAATTTGTTTACTGTTGGGAACAATATACTAACAAATAGGTCAGAGAAAATAGCAATACCGAACCCCAGATTCACAAGTGCCATGTCTATACTGTGGGTCTTGAGAGTATACAAACACTAATACCACTTCTCTGTTGTTAACAGCTAACAGACTTTTTCATATTGCTTTATGTCTCTGTTGAAGATTGGCTGCCTTCAGCTGAGTGTCTGGCACCCTGCAGTTTGTCTCTTTCAGAAAGTAAACCACAAGTATTGTCTCCATGAAGCAGTAAAGATATATTTCTCCCATAGAAAACAGAAGCAATGTTGCAAGAATACCATTTTTCATTCAAATAGAAAATAAAATACAACTTAGATAAAATTAAGAATTAAAAATGTTCTTTTTTCCATCCATTAAATTGCTGAAAATACTTTGAAGCCATTTATAGTATTGTTATTTTCTATTGACCCAAATCCATAAGCTCATGTCACAAAAGTGATCACATCTGAAAAATATATTAAAAACAGGGTGTTTTGGCTTGTTTGTTTCTGCTACTGTTTACATTTTTATCTCATGCTATAACTGTTAGTAACATAAATACATTTTCTTCACACCAACAATGATAGATTTTTCAAAAAGGCTATTTGAGAACTAGGAGGTGTTAAAAATGTTCTGAAAATATACACCATGATAATAATACTTCTAGGTAAAATAACAAACAAGCAGCTTGCTCCTGTAATGTGTTCCTACTAAATCTAGAAATTTGAAGGATCCCTTTGACATCTGTTGAAATCAGTATGCATTGGCAAAGCTAGTACAATGAAAGAATACTCAAATGGTCTAAGATTATACTTAATTTGTTTTTCACTTTACTATAGCATTAAAAAGAATAATTTTTGTGCACAAATGCATGTTTACCTGAGCAAAAAAGTAGTTCTTTGTACCACTGACCTTGACTATAGTAAAGTCTGGAAATTGTCACATATCCTTATCTCTGCAGAAAATAGGAAATTAAAGTTCTAGAATTGTCTTGAAGTCTTCAAATAAGACTGCAAAAAATATGAGCACTTAGAATTATTATTTAAGTTTTTTTTTCATTTTAATACTACAGGATCAAAATGTAGTACTTATTGCTAATGTTTTTAAGAAAGTCATGATATCCTGAGTTGTAATAGTGAACTTTTAAAAATTTAGATGGAATATTAAACTCCAGGATAATCTCTGATTTAACACATCTCCAGCTACTAGAAACAAAGACCAGAATGGATGTGGATGTCTTACAGCTTAATCTGAAACACCAGATATTGGACTATCAGATTTTTTTGACATAACACACACACATACACTCACACAAATAGATCTTGGTTCAGCTCAGAGAGGGAAAACATAAATCTTTGTTTCTTTTTACCTGGAATGAAAGAAGTTTTTTACATTCACTTTAAATAATACTGGAATAGAATTTGAGACTGTACACAAGCAAAATAGGCATAAAATAACTAGGACTATTATGTAAAATATATTTTTTATTTTCTCTAGCTCTATTTTTCCAGTATTTTGTGAGAAATATGTGCTTACTGCAAACACAGAAATTTAATACACAGTACATTTAAAATATTAGGCACTTCAAATAGGTTTTGGAAGGAAAAAGCTATTAAAAAGTAGTGGTACCACATTACTGAAACAAGAGAGATGAATTCAGGATTGACTATTTTTAATTAATTACTTTCTAATTCAGTACAATCTAGTTGGATTCTTTTCAAAGTTGTGACTAAAGATGTATCTTGCTACAGACTTGCTTACAAATAATCACCTATGCTATCTTCCGATAAGAAATGTACTTCATTAAAAGTCATTAAAATTTTGACTTAGCTCTCTATAATAAGCGATGATTATTGATAGGTTTATTGATAGGGACTGTGAGAATGAAGACCTTAGGCTGACTGTAGGAGAGGATCAGGTTCGAGATCATCTTCAGAACCTGAATGTACACAAGTCTGTTCGACCTGATGAAATCCATCCATGGGTCCACACTGATATCTAACAGCACCAAGAAGCAGCTTTCATTTCAGATTTCCCTCTATGGATAATATTATCCATCAATTAAAGTCTTAGAACATTAAGCATGTTTGGAATGAGTTAGAAACATTCACACACATGCACGTAAACACCTATATGTTGGGACAGGGGAAAATACAATTTAGATAGTTAAAGGAACAAATTGGAATTTTATCCCTTTACAAGTTGCAAAGATTAGATAATTTCCGCTGGTCAAGAAGGTACCTTTAAAATTATATATACAATGTCAGTATGTAGTGGACACCAAAGGCGGACAAAAATAATGAACACACAAGCGACTCCAAATTAAAATTAAACGAAATATAAGTGTAGGTAATATATATATGTGTTAGAATCACACCACCTGAGATACTAAATGAATAGAGAGCAATGAAGAGGGAATCATGCTTGAAGCTATCTACTGTGCATTACCTCAAGGACTGTAAGGTCACTGTTCTAGCAAATAATCAGGATTTTTTTTTTTTTATTACCAGAGTGGCAGTAAAAGAAAAGACATTGTGATGTTCTTACTTCTAAGGCACTACAAAGATTAGTGAAACACAGTGAATAGGTACTTTGTTGCTCAGAAATAGCAAGTGTAAGGCTGCTGCATCAGTGTTATAATTTCCTTCAATAATTTTATTTCCCCTCATTCAACCATGGAAATCGGTCATCTTGTTTGTCACAGAAATTCAGTGTGTTCAGTGCTTGGCCTTGGAGACTGATTGGAACTACAAGGATTAATACAAATGGAAATTCTAGTAGTTACACCTGAAATACAGAAACAAATTTCCTTGGTTCTGCTTTGTCTATGGTACCTTCAAACCAGATACCTTTCCCTTGAGGTAAAAATTAATATTTTCAATGAATAATGCCTATAATTCTGTGAAAATAATAATTCTTTTTTATTCCACCTCTCCTCTTTGTGTGTGGACAAAAAAATTCTTCAGAAGGGCATAACTAGTATAAAACCAATGAACTATAAAGCTGGATTTGTTTTTGTAATTTATCACTGAATGTGAGAACACAGGTTCACAGTCTATTTTTTATTTTGCAGACATAAAGTCCTTGACAATCAACAAGAAATTATTAGAGACTGCTCAACTCTTTTAAGAAATATATCAGGTTTTAAGACTAAGCTATGTTTAATAATCAGTAAATGTCAAAGGCAAGTATTTGGGGTTTTTTTAATTACTAAAAATTACTAAAACCCCACAGCTTTCTAATAGGAAATAATTCAGTCATCGTACAAGACTCAATCATTATACAAATAATTCAGTCACTGTACAAGATTGTACATTACCATTTCAGGGCAA
The DNA here is from genome assembly GCA_009823435.2 of Nymphicus hollandicus. Lineage (NCBI taxonomy): Eukaryota > Metazoa > Chordata > Aves > Psittaciformes > Cacatuidae > Nymphicus > Nymphicus hollandicus. The sequence goes on from WTXV02041029.1 coordinate 23,360, forward strand.
ATCATACCTAATCTTTGGCTAACTAATATTATTCCAATTTTTAGTTAATTGAAGTTGTCATTCTGAGGTGTGTTCTGCCCCACTAGAAGCAAAATAATGACATTTTCAAAAGTCATTTTAATAGACTAGCAAAAATTGAAAGGGGAAGAAGAAGGGAATGTACTTAAATTATACACTATAAAAGAAATGAAGCAAAAGTGAAGAAGGACCTCTCTCCAACCAGGGCTATTACACAGCTTGTTTTTCAAGAATTTGAACTTTAGGTGCAGATTTTCCAGAAGGAAAAAAAAAAAAAAAAAAAGGAAAAGCATATACCAAAAAAATGCTTTTGCCTAACAATAATAATGTAAATTTATGAAAACTAGAACATTTTTAAATCAGTAGTAAAAGAAAGATTGGTTGACTTGAACTTTAATATGAATAAATCCATGCTAGTACAATCTTGATTATTTAATGCCATTTAATTCAAAAAATGTGTATATTATTAACTTTTCACTGATCTAAGGTGTATTGAAATTGAGTAAATGACTGAAACACATTCTGCTCTTGACTATGCTTGAAGTCTTTAAATATGACTGCAAAAAATATGAACAGTTCAAAATGATGTAAATTAAGATCTGCTTTAAAGAAATCAATGCCAGGATCAACACTTAGAGAAGTCAGCATCAAATTTATGAAGTTCTTATTAAGAGTTGACTCCTTTACATTTGCTACCATCATCTCACATTCAGTGTTTCGATGTCATTTACATGCAGGTGCTAGGAAGATATTCATTACCCTCTTTATATTATTACATATTTTATTACATTTGCTCAGAGTTCCAGGTAAGTATTATGGACAGTACATGGTTGAGTTAAAATTCTTTATAATGAGATGGAAAACTCTAAGCCCCTAAAAAGTTTAATACCATCTGTCATTTATTGTCAAAATACATGACACATTTAAGCTCAATCGTATTATTTTCCAGTTATATACACAGCTTTCGTAACCTTTGTGAATTCTGAGTAAATCCATTACTGTTCTGTGAGTCTACAAGCAATTTGGTACAAATGTTTGTGGAAAAAAACATATTCACAAGGAAAGTTCTGTGAAGCTCAAGACTGTCCTTAACCTTTAAAGTATGAAGATGGAAAACTGAAGGTGTGTGGAGTCATTTGACTTGGAGTCCTTCTTTGACAAGTGACTTCCTTGTGGGTTCTAGTTCATAAATAACATTAGATCTATATTTAAATCAGCTATATTGTTTTCTCTCTTCCCCTTTCCAAAGTTGTGAAAGCCTCATTCCAACACCCTTATGGGCTAAATTCACTTCTAGCCAGTTTATCTCTATTTATCTTAGTGCTGAAATTGTCTCTCAGCTTAAGCAGCTGTCTTAATCTCTGATGATTATGTTCTGAGACATTCACATGAGCAATCATCTTCCCTCTCAGCCTTAGTTTTATTAGGTTAAACATCATGCTCTTCTAGTCCATAAAACAGGCTCTCTGCTGTCTTGACCCTTTTAGTTGTTCTTTACCTGCTCTTCTTTGATTTTAGCAGTCATAGCACTTGCTCTGGACAAGTTCTCATTAGCGATTTGTACAGTGATATCAATACTTCTGGTTCTGAAACTACATTGTCTGATATAGTCTGAAATCATACGTGCTTTTTGATAGCTGCTTCACTTTGACAGGTTACAGTCTTTTCTAACTGCATTCCGCCATGTTGGAATACACTTTGTGGAACAACCTAATCTGACTATGATTTTGTCGTGGTTTAAGCCTAGCTGGTAACTTCGAGTAAAAGTAATAGCTCTAAAGCTGTATTAGCATGTATTTAAACAACTTACATAAGATATGAAACCATTCAGCAGCTTCTTTTCAGTGGCACATTTCAACAATGTACCTAAAATCAATTTACTTAATTAGCTTTTTCTGAGAAAAACAATGCATACTCAGCAAATTGGGCACAGCATGCAGTTTCCAGCCTCAGAAAAAACTGTGGTTTTGATTTATGTTTGGGTTTGGTTTTTTTGCTTTTTTAAAAAAATATTTTGTTATATTTCTTTTGTCAGTATGGCTTTAGCATGTCTGTTAGCTACAGTGCTTTGGATCAAAATACTGCAACACTTTCTAATAATGAAGTGTAAAGGAAGCTTGGGATATTCATGCTGATTTTCACTGGCTCGAGTATTGTTCATGTCAGAAGGTTTTTTATCACTCACACATCTATTAACCTGTTGTTAATGTCTCACTTGTGTGTGATCTTGTTAGGGCTTTCAGGGTATGATGGCAAGAGGAGCTGACTCTAAAACAAAATAGTTGGGGTTGAGGACATCTATAGTAACATTACAAATGGAGTTTACTTTGGACTGACTCTAGACTTGCCCAAGGGATCAGCATCTGGAGTTACTAGTTTCCTCCTGCAGAATTTACTTAGAAATTGGGACTGAGAGACTGTCTTTAAAACCACATTCATGATCCAAATGGAAATGACAGGCTAGAGACATACGTAAACTAAGTCTGTATGGGAGATCTCCACATAACAAAGACACCATCTACTTTTAGTAACAGGGTTAGGTATAAAGCAATGTCTAGGCTGCATTGTACAACAAAGTGATAATAAGTTTCTATAGAGGCAGTATAAAATAAGAGAGCTTGACATCTTGCAGCCCCAACATTCTACCCCCTAAGAACACATTATTATCAGTTATCTTCAGTACAGAATGAGAAAATATTTATCTAAAGGAGCGCACAGAGTTTATTGACAATACATTTGAGGACAAAAATTCAGCAGGAATTTTGCCTACCTTCCTAAATTAGATGAAATTGTGACAGCTAAAGAGTTGTTCCTAACATCCAAGTCAATCATAGCTGCAGCAGCTCAGGACTTAAATAACAAAATCCAAATCATTCCTGAGCTGAAATTGTATGTATCTTCTTTTGAATGTCAAGTATGCTATTCGCCTTTAGTGATACAAATTTCCACTGGGGATTGTTCCCACCTTACCTGTAGTTTCAAAATGCGATATATTGATACCTTAGAAAGACAAGTTTATACTCAAAAAAAGTGTGTCATGCTGACAAATACATGCTACTCTTGGGACAGCTTTAATATTGTCCTCTTATAGGGACTAATGGGCAAACAAGAGTGACTTCAATGAACTACATAGGAAAAATGTCTGTTTCTTCTCCATAGCACAAATCCCAGTGAAACTTTGAGGATAAATGGTGCCTCTTTCCAATAACCATTACTTAAAGCATCTGCTGCATATACTGCAGAAATACTTGTATGACCTTCTTTGAATTGATTAAAGACACCACTGACCCAAACAGCTCAGGATCTATACTCTTGCCTTACATTTGCAGAAGACCCTCCTAGGGAGCCATAAAGCAGGAAAGCCAGGAGACAGTCTTCCCCTTACAAAGAGTTTACTTAATTTGAATCTGGGGTAAAAGTAAGGTTAATTATCACTATGCCAGCAGTTTGTTTATGTGTAGCTACACAAACAGATTGTGGTGTTTAATTGCACTATACCTATTTTATTAAAAGTGTATATAATAGAGGAACATAGGAGTTTTCTTTTTCATAGAATGGTTCCTATCTCAGGAGAGACTGTCTTAGGTATAGATTCTTATATACACGTTTTTTGTGTGTATACTTCTAGCATATGTGTGTATATGTGTGTATATATATAAGTACACAGAGGTTTATATTCACTATGCAGAGGAATTCACCATAAGCTGCTTTTTTTTTTTTTTAGCTTATTTCTGGTCTTTGTCTAGTTACTGACTTACTCTCCAGCTCATTTCACCTCCCAAACCTCAGTTTGTCTGTCTGTAAAACTGCACTGCAGACAGACATTGCCTATCTGTAACAATTTAGAAGCCACTTGAGATCTATTTCAGAATCTATGTGTTACCACCTATAAAACTCAGTACATTAATTTGGGGATATGCTTTTGGGGGAGAAAAGATTTGCAAAATTAGACTGATGCATCTACTGTAATAAAACCATAACCGAGTAGTGAATTCAGCCTCCTAGTTTTAACACCTATTAGGAACAATCTCTCACGAATGCCAGAAAACACAGTGCAAAATATTTAGCAGTCTTCTGCCACATGAAGCTTGAGTACAAGGAGACTGATAAACTGATTATTAGTGGGCTCAAGCAGCTAAAGGCAAGAATATTATTGATAGTGTTGACAAAACCTAAGTACTGCAGGCCACTGTGCTAATACAGAATGGGTCCACAGACTTCTAATTACACTGCAAATTATCACTATTGGTATCCCTGTGATAACTCTCAAGACTGACTGAATGGTGCCAGCTATAAAAGGAATTCCAGCTTTTTATCCAAGGTTTCTTTCCCTCCCAGACAGGCAGGGAAATGATGGTAAAACTCTTACCTGGAGCACAGGGAGTAAGCTGGCAGGGTTTGTTCAGAATGTAGCTCTCCATCACATGTCTCCAGTGGTTGCCACTGCTATGTGGGTCCTTCTGTACTGCACTGTGCCACTGCCTCTAAATCTACCACCACAGTGAAACCTGGTCATGTAGAATGAGGATGGTTTAATGAACACAAATCTGACAATAACATTATTAATGAAAAAAAAGTTCTTGTGCCACTTCTCTAAAGTATTAGACTCTGCCCACTTGATTCTACTTTTTTCCCCATCAATTATGAAGCAGCCATTATATAAAAGGTTTGGAATGAACTAACTTGCCCTACTTTTCATTTATCTCTGTGTGACACATTTACTTTGGGAATGGTTGATTACAAATAGACAATCTTAAAGTTATATAGGAAAATACTGTGGCTTGATTTTTAACACACATTTTACCTTTCTGCATTTCTAGATACCTGCTTCCTAATGATTTCATCCCTTCTTAAGTATAAATTTCCTTATACAATTTACAAATGTACACTATATTTGGTATAGTAAACCCTATTAATCTAAGTGGTCATGCTGAATGTATATAGTATGAAACCTATTGAAATAGAAAAGTTGTAAATGAAAAGAAAGGGAAAGAGATTTTTTATCAATTGAAAACATTGAAGATAAGAACACAAATACAGACCTTATACAATAGGATCTCTAAATTCACTAGAAGGAGCTTTTGGGCTTTACAGAAACCACTCATTAAAAAAAAAAAAAAAATAATCAAACCGAACTGATCATTTACATGTTTACAAGACTGAACTACTTACTTGATCTGATCTTTACCATTTATCTGTAGAATCAGTTGCCAGTTCTGGTCTCATTCTCAGTACCAGTTTAAGTTGCCAGTGGAACTCATAGGCATCTTTAGTGAGAATGTTTGCCACCTGCTTAAAGTTTCAGCTGTGATGACTGGAGTATGGCTGGCCAGTAAGACCAAGCTAGTTGATCTATTTTTTGCTTTACTGAGATGTATGCTCGATCCCTCCCAGCTTTGAGCCTAGGCTGGAGGACAGTCATTCCAGGGTGGTGATTTCAGAAGTGCCAGGCTTAGTCACAGCAGCTGTCTGGGACTATGGTTATGTTTCTTGATATTTTACCCTGCTTCAGATTAACATTTGTGAAGTGGAAGAAGATAATACTTCCCTGCCACAGATGCTATTTAAGTGCTGTGATATGCTTGGTTACTCTAATGATTAACACCAGAAAGACAGGTAATTTTACATCAAGAAACAGGCAGTAGAGTTATTTCTGCTAATGGGTGAATTCTGTACTCTGGAAAATGGAGTCTAGTGCAAAGGGACTTCAAAATTCTGACATAAGCATTTTAAAAGCAGATGAAGGAGAAAATGCATAATGCATTTTAAGAGGTACTTACATGTTAAACAATGGCAGTATATTATTCAGCGACAGAGCTTTGAATTTATAAATTCTTTGGATTTATATATTTTTAAAAGCTTTTGATCTTACTTTTTATAATTAAAGCAATGCAGCCTAAATGCATGTAATAGAAAGTGGCAGAACATGCCAACACACCTTTGGGATTGTGTGCTACTTCTTGAAGCTTTGTTTAGTCTCAGAAAATTAATGCTAATATTGATATGCAGCACTCATCATAAATTCAGGTCAGATAGTGCTTCTTTGCCTCATTGAGAGAGCAAAAATAATTTCAAAGACTTACTGTGCTGTGCTCGGAGGCTTGAATAACACCCAGGGCACTCAGACTGTTGCCAACAGGGTTTTGTCAATGGAACATCAAATTAAGCTTTATTTTAATGCTAATTTACATGTGGTGAGAAATGAGTGCAATTTCACTTGATGGTTTGGTATCTGTAAATATCAAATCAGTTTGTTTCTTGACAGCAGGATTGGTGCCTTTTTTTTTTTTTTTAATCTTCCTTTAGAACTTGGGTGGGAAAAAATTTATCAATCTCACATTCATTTTCAGCTGTAAAAGAAGCAGAACACATCTTTCAAGATAAATAAATTTTCAATCAAAAATGGATTTGACTGGGTAAACTCCAGGGACTTGTAACAAGATACAGAGCATTTCACTCCTATGACATTGGTTTGAAATTAACCCAGGTGAACAGAGAGCAGGAGTCATTTTCATCTAATGTCTGTTCAGCAGCCTACACAGAATGAGTTGCTGGGGTTTAATGCATGCATCTCCTTGGGGTCACACAGCCACTTTATAGAAACCAACATTAATCAGTAGTCAGCCTGAATTATGAATATCTCAGGCAAACTAGCAGTAGTATGCAAGGTAATCACATGGGGAAGGAACTATTCTAACAGACACAGTAACAGACTCCAAAGGATCTGCTGCTATTCAGGAGAAAAATCTTGATGTCCAAACTGGTAGTTCTTTGAAATCATCAGCTCAATGCGTGCAGCTCAACAGCAATCAGAAAGACAAGCAGATGTTCAAAGTTATTAGGAAATACACAGAGAAAACAGGAATCACTGTTGTCCCACTGTATGAATCCACACCAGATCCACACCTGGAGTATCATTTTATTTTTTCATTCTTAAGAATACTGGAGATCTAGAACATTTCCTGGAAAAGTTCCTAGCAAAGACAAGGGAGCAATGATGATCTGAAGTATGGAACTGGTTGAAAATGGAGAAAGATTAATTAGAAAATTCTTCAGTTTTAAGGACGGTCAGTGAAGAAGATATATGAATAACTAGTGAAATCAGGAATGTCATGGAGAGGGAGAAATGGCACATTTCATTTTTTCCACATAAGAATAAAACTATGACATTATTAGGCAGCGGGCATAAAATAAACAGATGTACTTTTTCATGAAATATGTAATTAAATTATGAAGCACATAGCCAAAGGATGTTGCAAAATCCAAGTGTGTTTAGAAGGTGGTTAGAGAAGTTCATGAAGTACGGCATACCGAGGATAATACAACCTCTGGTGCTGGGAAACCCAAGCTGCTGATTACAAGTAGCTTAGAATACAAGCCTGGGGGAAAGCCTTTTTCTATGGGACCATTATTTTTCTCTCAGGCATCTTCTATTAGCTCTGCCAAGAGAGGCTACTATATGTTAAATGGTATGGTGGTTTTTCCAAAAGTCTAAAAAGTCCTACTTGCCTATTGTTTCTGTGAATATATTCAAAGCAAACAACCAACTGGTGTTTTATTTTAAAAGCATGTGATCAAAATGGGCATAGGAAGCAAATGATTCTCCAAGGAAAAAATAGATCTTAGAGAGTTTTTTTGCTGATGGGCGCTAAATGCAACTGCATTTTTATCATTAATTCAGAAGTTCTATGATAACTGGGTCTATGAATATGCATAATGAGAAATATTTGGTGAATGTATTAGAGCATTAAGATCAAATTCAGGGGAAAAATCTGTTTCATACTTAAGAAAAAATGGAAAACAATGTTCAGCATCTTTGTACTTCATAGAAAAATTATTTGCTTCAAATTTAACTTTCTGAATGCTGGTATTTTATAGAATCCTAAAGAATGTAAGAGTTCATTTCAAATTATCTCCTGTAGCATCTAGTATACTGTAATTTAAGGATGGAGATGAAGTTCACACTGAGATTGTCCTGTTCTTGGTATAAATTGGAATTGTGTATTACAACCATTTTCCTTACACTGAATTTTCAAAATGAGAGTTGTCTCCCATACTTGTTATAGAGGAAGTTTCCGTTTTCTGATTCTGTCAAACCAGATATGTACCTAAACATTATATATTCCCTCTGTACTTCCCCTGGTCTTTTTAATTTCTCAGTATAAAAAAACCCAACAGATAATTTTACTTCTCCATGTGCTCTTGCACACAAGTTTATCGTATATATAAGCATCTAGCATTTTCTTCTTTTAAATCAATAGCTTGTGTTTACATAAAAGTATCTGCATTTTGCTTGAAAGCAAACAAATAATCCACAAAAAAGGCATCATAATAAGAGCTGCATATTTGTCACATGCTGCGGGAGCAACCAGGACCAGTTTTGTTAGCCTGCACCCTGCTGCATGAAAGCCATAGACATTCATAACTATCATCTGCATTTTTGATCAAAATCCTAAAAAATATAACATTTCACATTTAACTGTCCTATCCAGAGGAATATTTAACTGTCAGAATTTTCAAAGAAAAAGAAATAAAAAATACAGCAGTTTTACATGAAGGGACTAGTAAAAGTGGTAGAATTTGCCATTATTTTAGTAATCAGATTTGAATGCCTGGATCATTATCATACATAATGGATGGAAGATTTTTTTAATTGTTATTTCTTTCTATTTAATATGAAGTGCTGTTGTGCATCATGAGAAATTATTTTTGAATCTGATCATCTGATCTCTGAACTCATCAGACACTTGGAGCTGTTCATGAAGGCTATGGAAATAATTTTTAAAGTACATTCCTGTTAAATTCTAATCTAACAAGGAGGCTTGAAATTTCCTAGATGTCACGTAACATATGATCTTAACCATATTTATGATAGTCCAGAAAAAAACCAGAGGATCAGTACCAAACTGAAGGCTCTTTCCACAACAATTGGAAGCCACTGACAACTGACAAAAAAGAGTTTGAGGCTGTTCTCAAAGATTTCTTCCACACTGGGTACTGGAGGCCTAGCCCAAGGGAAGGAAATAGAAACCTTATGCTGACTCTAAATAGCTTAATGAACAAATACCAATATTATAATCATAGAATGGTTTGGATTGGAAGGAACCTTAAAGACTATCTAATTCCAACCCTACTGCAATGGCCAGATACAACTTCCACTAGACCAGGTTGCCCAAAGCCCCATCCAGCCTGGCCTTGAACACTTACTAGAGAATAGTTCATTCTAAATCTTGCACATAGCTTTAATTAGCTTCTTAAACACTCACTGATATTAAATTGGTTTAGATAATGATAACCTATAATTGGAAATTTCATGCAACCATTAAGGAAAAAGATCCAATCAGCTTGACTACAGTGTGAAACTCAACTTCTACAGAAATGAAATGCCCTTTTAAATTTCAGTCACCAGAGGCTGCAGATCTTAGAAAAAAGAATGCATATATTAATGAGGTGAAGACGACAGATAACCTGAAACAACAGATAGTAAGCACTGAGACTATGAAGACTGGACATGAAAAGGGACAAAAAGGCACAAGCCTATGTGGAAATTTTTTTGATTATGGAATATTCTATGATCGCTACTTTCCTCTTTGTGACCATGCTCTTTCTTTCCAGCAAACATAAGTATATTTGGCAGAAAATGCTATTCTATAATTACTTGCATTCAAAAAAATCATATTTGCATTTTGATAGGATAAACTTTTCTGGGCATTCTATTATGATTATATTCATCTAGCAGACTAGCTGAATCACATAAAATAATTCACCTTCTTTTGTCTCCTTTGTCTTCCTTTGTCCTTTGTGAGACAAAAATCTCCATTCCTAAATTTAAAAAATTATGAACATTACAAAATGAAATAAATAAAACCACTACAGTTGCTCTCAACGTATCCCTCCTTGCTGGGGAGCAGGGACAGCGCAGCTCTGGTTTCACTTCTGAAAAGGAACAATGCAGCCCAACATCTGCACGTATGATTACGGAACAGGAAACAGGTTGTATCAGTATGCAAGTCTGTCTATATTTTCACATTTTTTGCCATTTGTTAATTAAGTTCCCACTTGTAAATCTGACTAAAGCAAGATAATCTTTACTTTACAAAGATTAACCCCATTAATACCAATTAACACATAACAAAGAAGGCTTTAAATGTTTTACAGCAGCATGGTACAGAGGAAAATTAGAGGGGATCACTTGTGTCTTTAGTTTATGACATCTCATTAAATAATTTATAATAACCAACAAACATTTTATATTGAAGAAGCTGTAAATATTTAAGGAGTAGGACCCATTAATTGGAGAAAAGCAATATCTTTCATACTGTTTAATACATGGGAAAAGAGTTAAAAAGACAAGTAGGGCTGAGGTTCTAAGGAAAATAAAGACTCAAAAATAGTACCTCCAGCATGTAGAGATGCTGGTCACTCTCCCACTATGGTAAAAGATAGTAATAACAAGTTAGTACCAGATTCAGGCAGCAGCTACATCACCTGGGAAAGGCACTTTTTCAGGTGTTTTGCATGCATCCTCATCTTCCACTGATAACACTGTCACACTTTTGTCATACCAGCTCACTGATAAATAAAATCCTATGATAAAGATGCTTAAAATACAGCTACCCTTATGAACAGGAGAATAAGTCATCCTGATACAACTTCACAGGCACCAGACTAATGAATTTCCCCAGAAAGCCACCCTTGTAAATCAAAGGAGTTCATACTAAAAGCTACATTTGTTTCCTTATTTATAGAAAAAAAAAAAACCCCACCTAAACCAAACAGATAACATCACAAACAAGTGACCCTACCCCCCTTTAAAACGTTTCAAGTTTTTTTTTCTCACTACAGAAAATGACTATACTGGATTAGTTTCTTCTTCGCATTTAGCCATTAATTCTTCTGAGGAAAAACTCTGACCAATGTGAGTTAATAAGTTTTTCAGAATTAAAACTTCAAGGATGTTCTATTTTTCGTTTAAGCTAACAAATGTGTATTTTGAAATAAAACTAGGATTTTATCTTCAGATTAAAACAATTACATCCTTCTTAGCACTCAGATAAATTCCTTTAAACTGACAATAGGGTCCTTTTGTGCTAGAGATCTCTACAACAGTAATAAGAAAGAGCTCCTGTCCTGAGGCGTATCAGAAAAGTAGGTGTTAAAAGAAACATTTTTATCCTACATTTACAGAATGGGTTTATAAACAGGAAAATTTCATTATTTTTTTTTTCCAAAAAGTGCCATAGCTGTTTCCCTCTTCCCTTTCTAATGGGTTTGCTCACTCATAGGAAAATAATATTACTGGATGTATTAACATCAAAATTTATTTCACAAGCAACAACTAAGTTACTAGCTTGTGGTGTTTTTTTCCCCTTTCCAATAGAGAAGTTAGAAAAGTTTGAATGGATGAATGCATACTGAAGTCCTTGGTAATAGATTTAATATTTCTAGTGCAGACATAAACTGTAAAAGATTTTTTTTTCCTCTGCATGAGATGCTACCTTTAAAAGGCATGAAAAAACACAGATCCTTGCATATTTGATAAGAGCCAATCAATCTCCGGAGGAAAACTCTGTTCCGTTGTTCTGCTTTGCCACCCTTCGCTTTTGCTGCTATTTTATTCTTCTTCTAAAGATCTGAGAATATAATGGGCACAGAAGCTGCCACTATGGCAAGTTCATTTAAGGTGATGTCAGACACAAAACACCTGCAGTTACTGCATTTTGGCAACTATATTAATTTTACAGAGCTACTTATATTAATACTGTGACCTATATAAAGTCTGCCTTGCTGAACTGACACTGCTGCTGCTGTGTGTTTACTCAGAGACCTCCTGCTCCCCCACATCCTTCCTGCTAGTTGCTAAGTAACTGGGAGGATTTTGTAAGCCAGCCCAAAACTGGCTTTTGGGTTTGGGCATAAACTTCTGTAATTTGTTAACTATGCAGAATACAGAAATGACAATTCATTAGCTGATGGCTAAATGAAATCTCGAGGGTGTGCATAGGTGTGTATGTGTGTGTTGCTGTCTGCAGGAGCAGAGTCTTTTTGTTAGAACAAAACCATGGTGCCTTATCCATATATTCCACAGGATTATCAGATGCAGCCATCTGCTAAAATATTGCATTATCTCCTATCTGAACATTATGTACTGTCTCAGAATTTCAAGAGCCATTATGAACAATATGCTACTCAATAGCTGATACATAAAACATGCTTTAAAACTTCAAATGTACTAATAGAACACAGAAAATTAGGTATATTTATGTGTATATAGTCATCATACTTCATTTAAGAACACCTCACAGTATTGTGAAAATACAGAAATAATGCATGTGTATGTAATCTTTCACTTCTAGCAGGGTTCAGCAGCATCTCTGAGAAAAGAAAATATGTACACGTGTTTGAGGACATCAGCTTTCCACAACAAACTTGGTCACAGCATATTTTTACCGTTATGATACAGCCTGAAAAAGTTATAATGGCAATGTCAAGTTTATTAGTCTCTTTAATGCCCTTTCTACAGTTCTAGAGAGCAAGATTTTACACCAATTCAATTATGCAATTGAAGAAGGTATACCTGCATCTTGTTCATCATGTTCTCCTCCTTTTCCACAGAATTACTCTCTTTAAAAATAGTTTCTGACTTTCCTACTACTGCACTTGCTGTTGAACTTTCTAATTCACACCATCTGGGAGCCTGTAGACCCTTGTCTCTGTCCCAGTCTTCCATGATCTACTTCATGTATCTATTTCCTTTAAAAGATACATACTCCAAAAGACTTAGAGACCACTTTTGCTCCCTCCCAGAGAAATATTAGGGAATCACGTTGAGTGTGCAAATTAGACAGCTGTCTGCAAATCACAGAATCTCCAAGAGCTATGCCAATATAACACTGTTCACTGTCACCTGGCTTTCATTACATCACATAACTTCATTACTAAAACATCACATCTCTGTCAGAAACTCCCTATGACACCACTAGACTTTTTTTTCTCTGCTCACTGGAAAGACCAGAAGTGACAGAATTCTTCCAATCCACAAATCTGAACTCAACACATGACACAATTAGGAACTAGGCAAAAAAAAAAAAAGAAAAAAAGCAGCATATGATGTTACTCCCAAGTCCTCTGTGTTGTTTGTACCACACTAATAATAATCATAGAATGGTTTGGGTTGGAAGCTCATCCAGTTCCAGCCCCCTGCCACAGGCAGGGACATCTTCCACTAGAACAGGTTGCTCCAAGCCCCGGCCAACCTGGCCTTGAGCACCGCCCAACCTGGCCTTGAGCACCGCCAGGGATGGGGCAGCCACAGCTTCTCTGGGCAACCTGTCACAGCACCTCACCATCCTCACAGTGAAGAACAACATATAAGCGCTATGCAAGTCCTTTACTCAGGATTACATTTTGCCTTCTAGCTGTTGAAGGCACTGTAAGCAGCTAAAAATAAGATTCCTGCACAATTGACAACAGCATACCTTTTCAACCCCCAGAAATCTGATCACAAATAATTTAGCAGAAGAACCTATTGTTCAATATATTGTGTTTTAAAAATGGTATGGCATGTACGAGTTTATTGACCCTACCATCTTGCAGTCTTCAGTGTCTTTAAATTAAAATAGGGAACTGAATTTGCTGTTTACCTAAGAAAACAAACTAACCAAACAAAACCTCTATATTTTTTGGTACTTCTCATCCTTGGATGTCATTTGAATTGTTTCTCTGTGCTTCAATTTGACCCTCAGTAGCAAATTCTGGCCTGGGAATGATGTAAACTATGCACCCCCTGGATGATTGCAGTTGCCAAGGGAACTGTGATGCAGAGGTCTCTTACACTGGAGGTATATAATTGCAGGTGCTTGGAATAGACATAAATACCTATCCAGCTTTTGATGGTACTCCATGATCTGCTTTATTATTTCATAGAAAAAAAGGAACAGATTAAAAATTAAAATGAAAATGTACACTGTAGAAATAGCGGATGGTAAATTTATCTAACGTCACAAATGAGATGTTTGAATTAGATACTCAAGTAGTGTAGCTCCTGTGAGGTCGCTAGCCGTACTCAACTTGGATATTCTGAGAATCTGCTCACAGAAATCTGCATCACCATCAAAATACCAAATAGAGAGCAACAGCAGAGCATTTAGAAAGTTCTTGTACCGAAACATAAGTCCCTCTGCTTCTTTGTGTGCAGTCTGGATCATCCTTTTTTATTGCCTGTGCATTCAGCACAGACAAGCCACCAAATACTGAACAAAACTTCAGCGACTCGCAAGAGAAGGTTTTGCCCATGTGGCAACATGAAGGTAAATATAAATTCGGAAAATATGATTTATTTTTTCAGCACAATGCTCTTATGTTTGGGACTCACACCCCTACAGGTGTGTCTAAAACTGTGTGCAGAAACCGCAGAAACCCCTTCAGAAATTTTGAGAAGCACTGTGTCAACACAGTGATTCTACTTCATTGCAATTTGAGTGTCCATTTGAATTTTTCCTTTAATGAAGAAAACCTGACACAAATAATACATCCCTGATTCTTGTTTCCAGGAAACCCACTAATGCAAGACCCAGCCCAGGTTCTTCCAGAATATGTGATGAGAAAGACACCAAATATTACAGTTTCTCATTTGGATAAGTCTGCATCGCTTTGAGCACAATCGTTGATATTCACCTTAACAGATTTCTGAGGTGAAAGTACTAATCATTATATATAACCCACACACCACGTGTGATGATGTCCATGTACTTAGATAGATGTATTCTGGAGGTGGAATTCACCGTTATATATTGTTAGATAGCTATCAGTACTCTTAGAATCAAAGAATCATAGAATCATAGAAAGGTTAGGATTGGAAAGGACCTTAAGATCATTCCAACCCCCTGCCATGGGCAGGGACACCTTCCACTAGACCATGTCGCCCAAGTCTCTGTCTAACCTGGCCTTGAACACTGCCAGGGATGGAGCATTTACCGCTTAAATGGTAAGAAGTAGCACCTCTTAAATGATAACATAATTCTTGGGGAACAGGAATCACCTCCAAGTGTAAGTTTACTAAATCAAATAATCTTATTTGCAGGGTAAAAAATCGTAAGAGTTACAAAATAGTCAAACCTTGCTATAGACAACAAAAAACTTCCATCAAGTTCCAGAAAACCACCCACAGTACATCTCATAGCTAGAAGTCAAGACTGAAAACTACTGCGTACTCAATTAAATTTTATGAAAATGCATTTATGTGAGAGACATTAAGGATTAAGTCTGAATAATATCTTCCTTTAAATTGAAGCCATTTACTGTAGAATGGTGCAGAAGTATATAACAGGATTTGATTTAATGACTTCTGATAGGAAAAGCTTGAAAATGGTTAGTGGATTGTTCAAAGTTGAATACTCATTTGGAGCTCAGTGGAAGTGACTTTAAATAGTAGCAGAATTTGCCATCAAAAGTAAATACCCTGGGAAGATAATTTCATGTGCCTTTGTTTATTCTTTTCTGTTGTTGGCTCCACTGAAGAACTGTAAAAGAAATTAAATTCCATTGACAACAAAGAAATTAAACCAAAACAAATTAAAAATAATCAAAACTAACATCCCACTAAAAATTCCTGATAAGCTTTAAAAGAGTAAACATGGGATGAATTTTGCATGGGACTTAATGTCTTCCTTTATGATATATGAAAGGGATAGCACATCCCTCAGCATGATTCCGCTCTCTCATCAAGCCTTTAAGATATATAAATATTATATCTATTCCATTGCTTCTCTAGCAATATTTGAAGGTACTTGCTATCTCCCAAGAGCATGCTTTTGAAAAGAAAAAATAAATAAATAAGCCAAAGCTGTTCTTTTTAATTTACACTTAAAAGTTTGAGCTCACTTAGCAATAAAGGCCTACAGACTTGCCCCCAGAGCTTTAGAAGCTTATTAAATGGAAACTGTTCTCCAGTGCACATGCTGCATGTGAGAAAGATGTTGCTAAGACTGTATTTGGTTTCACTGAAGACATTTATGAATGCAATTTCTCACACACATCTAGGTACTTACACTCAGCTTCCCCCCAAAGAGGCTCAATCATCAACCTCAAATCAAATAAATATATATGGCAATAAAGTTAATTTGTATGCACTACTCTTTGTGGTAGTGCTTTTCATTAAAAGTCTCTAATATTAATAGTTTTACTCACAAACTGACAACTGAGAACAAACAACTTTCATTTTGAAAAAAATTGTGAAGTCGAGTACTGAGAGGCAAGTTTACATTGACAATGAAAATCACCCCATCATTTATTTTCATTATGAAGCCAAACTTCCTAATAAGTTATCTAATACATTATGTTAAAGTAAAAAGTATCATTTTTAGACCTGCTGTTCCAGTTTTAATGAGCTATATACAAGGCACCTCTCTCTTCTGGAGATCCTTGAATTTCATGTGTCTTTTATGCCTACCCATGTTTCAGTTGCTTGCTTCTTGGAAGAAGTGGGACCACTCACATAATTTCATGCTGTTGGACCTCATAACTTTCTCTATGATTCTACTTATCCTACCCCATATCTTTCAGAGAATAGGGTTAGCAAATTGCACAACATTTAGGAATTCAGGTTTTGCTCAAGTACTTTTTCACCCTAGATCCTTTTCAAAGCTAGGTTAACAATCTGTCCATACTTAACCATCTGAATGCAGCAGTCCTAGCAGGGATACGTTGCATTTGGTTGGTGGTTTCCTGTTCCATTTTATTGTACTCCCTAGGGTTATGTTGTTTTCCTACTTAATATATCATATCCTTATTTGTTCTCATGTACGTACCAGAAACCATGCTCTGCAGTGAACTTCGAATTTTGGCAAATAATCAAAACCACTTTGAGCTATATTAACTTCAGGAAACTAAAGATGCAGAGTGGCAAAAATATATGAAAAAAAAAAAAAAGTATAAACAGCCAAATGGATTTAAGAATGGGATGCAGTAAAAAAAGGAAAAGTCAGTAAGAATAACAAAACCAGAAATTTGTTGCAAATGAAAGGTTTATGCTCTTTCTCTTCTGTAATTCCTTATTAGTAAGGAATATTTTAAAATATTCCCATATTTTAAGTCAAGAGAAATATGTCCAGAGAAGTCCAAAGTCCAGAGAAGCGCCATGAAGACGTTCTGAGGGCTGGAGCACTTCCCCTATGAAGACAGAGAGAGTTGGGGTTGTTCAGTCTGGAGAAGAGAAGGCTCTGGGAAGCAGCTTCCAGTGCCTAAAGGGGCTACAAGAAACCTGCAGAAGGGTTTTGAACAAGGGGACAGGACAAGGGGGAATGGCTTTAACCTGACGGAGGGGAAATTTAGATTAGGAGGAAGTTCTTCCCTGTGAGGGTGGTAAGGCCCTGGCACAGGGTGCCCAGAGAAGCTGTGGCTGCCCCATCCCTGGCAGTGTTCAAGGCCAGATTGGACGGCGCTTGGAGCAACCTGGACTAGTAGAAGGTGTCCCTGCCCGTGGCAGGGGGTTGGGACTAGGGTCCCTTCCAAACCAAAGCATTCTAGGATTTGATGGAAATTATCAAATTGAAGTATTGGAGACCAAACTGTAGCCTATGTTCTGCAAAGGGTGGGAATTTTAATTTTTAGTTTACAAAAGTCCAGTCCCATACCCCCAGTAAAATTCATTATATGTCCTTAAGATCAATTCTTTTAATTATTTGGAGATAACATCCTCATGCCAAGTTGAACATTTGTTACCCTCCTGTAGTCCAATCAATGCCTGTGGAATTGCACAACAGCCCTCATCACAGACCTGTTCTAGCAGTACCTTCAAACTCCAATTGCAAACTCCTTGTGATACTGGGAATTAAAATAAATTGAATGCTCTTACCAACATTATGGAGAGCCATTTCCATTATACAAGGCATGCATAACTAATACAGTTTTCAGATCTCTACCTGGACTATAGACTCACCCTGGCTTTATTACTGGAAGTCATTGTACATCCATTGCAAAAGAGAAGGTACATGCTTATGGTTTCACATAAATGCACATATTTAATTTACTGGATTTCAATTAGAGGTAAATGTGGCTCTTCAAAGAACAATTCACTTACAGCATAATTCAACTCTTTGGTTGCAAGCAGTCTCCGATGGGTGATCTATGCTCTTTACATTGCAACTAGATTGATTCAATGGCAAATAGCTGCAATTCCATCGTTTCTAGACTATATGGCCTACAGCACAAAAGAGAGTTAATAATCTTAGAAGCCTGAATGCATTTTAAGTGCTAACTATTTATTCAAAAGTGAGATTTTGAGTCTCTTGGGTACTGCTTCACAATTCCCTTCTGTATCCTCAAATAATTATCACCCAACATGTACTTAAAACAAGCTCAATCTATTTCTTTATCTACTTTTTGTGACAGGTATTGCATTGAGGAATGGAAAATAATTTTATTATTTCAAGCAATAAAACAGTCATCCCCCACAGACAGATAGTCGAGCAATTTAAAATGTGGTCATGGTTGCCTGAGCAGCCAGATTCTGATTTCAAAAGACCTAACTACATAACCCTGAGTAAGTATTTTTTTTTAAGGAAAAATCATCTTGCGTAACCAATATTGCTTCAGGGTTTGGAGTAAGGGTGGAAGGAATACAGCATTGACTGTTTTTGCGAGCATCTTGCCTGCCTTCTGGATATAATACCATGAGAAATTCCTAAAGGAAATTTGAATTTTAGGAGTTTTGCTTCACACACACACTCTGTCTCTTTTTCTTATACACAGACAATCTTCTTTTTTTTTTTCTTTTTTTTTTTTTTTTTGAGTCTAAGACCTCAAGCTGTGGACTTTTTTGTTAATTTACTATTGTGCTGTGAGCATTGAAGAGTAAAATAAAATAATAAATAAACAATAAAACCACCTTTTTGATCACATGATTTATCAGTGATGAGGGCTTGGAGGTCTAGTGCCAAGAATAAAGACACAGACTTGGATATTAAGCCTTCCAACTATTTCTTACAAAAAAAAAAAATAACGTTAACGCAACAACAATTTACATTGTAGGACTTTTGTATCATGGGCCCAGAAAGAAGTACAGCATTCACACAGTGAGAGAGAAAGGAAGAAAGATTACTTTCTATGTGTGACAGGGTCCCACATTGCTTCATTATAAGATAGATATCATGCTTTACTAATGGGAACCAAAGGCAGCCTGAACTTTGAGACAAGACAACTCCTCACACAGAGATCAAAGATGATAAAAAATTATTTTAAACACAAAAGCCAGATACTTCAAAATGTATGTATATATGCTTAAAGAATTAGTTTTGTAAATTGATGAAAACAAACAGAATAGAAACTAGAATTATTTATAAATCAATCTCCTTCCCCTTGTTCACTGTGCCCTTAACTCACTGCTAGGTGCAAACTCAGCAGCACCTCCTGAGCTCTTTTTCCATCAGAGAAGGACAAAGCACAATGCTACATCCTTCCAGTGTCTCAGCAAGATTATTTCTCTTCCCATCCAGGGGCTGGAAGAACTTTCCCCTGCTGCATTGTCACTTTGGGAAGAAACAACTTAGACACACTTTATTGCAGCTTCCCTCCTCTAGCAGATGATGATGAGGGGTGTTGCCTGAAAGACCCTCATGGGAAGATTTGTTGAAGCAGTAAATGACAGCAATTCCTCCTTACCCCTATCAGCATGAATATCCACTCTTTATGCAAAGTCCTAATTCTTTCATGTATTGTTTCCTTTTCATAAGGGCTTTCTGCCCTTTAACTGAATCAATTCTTCTCAAGATAGACACTTTACAGTCCATATTTAAACTAAGGTTAAAACAGATAAGGCTGAATGTGTTCCTAAAAGGAAAAATAACCCACAACAACCTGCAAAAGCTTACTTACTCAAGAGAAGCCTTTCTCTGGGAGGAAGGTGGGAAGCCATTTCCTAGTTTTCCCTAGGTGAGTGTATCTGTGTCTCTTTTGATTGTTTCATGAGCCTGTACCTTGCCTGCATCCCTTCACTTTCTTCCTAGAGGATGGAAAATACTGTTTGTTTTACCCTTTATCCCAAAGCTACAAAGCTACAAGAGAAACAAGGAGGGTGTTACATTATTTGGTGACATCTCACACCATCTGAAGGCATTGTCTCTGCCTTGGCAGTGCCGTCACAGATGCACAACAGGCACAAAACGTGACGTATCCATGACATAACACCATAAAATCATGTATTCCTTTTAGTTGTAGATCATGACTTGTTGACCCTTCCAATTTGAAACTCTCAAAGAGAAGCACTGAATGCTTGAGAAACACAAATTAAGGAGCAACAGCAGTAATAACTAGCATTCAGACTAATTTTTGTTCTTGTTTCCCAAGATATTCTGCTTCAAAAGTTGTATAAGTTGTATAATGTTTTTGACATGGTGATTATATAGACATAAACTAGAGTACTCTGAGTCACCTCATAGAGAGTCTTGCATTTTCCCCTGTTTATACATCAGAGTTTCCTGTCACATGGCAGATCCTCCAGACTCATTGCATTGTGTGCATGGGGTTGACTCTTACCTCAGGGGTTGCGGGGCCCTGGCCATACCAGAACTTTGACCTTTCATGAAAGCTTTTCGTGTCTTATCTCCCTCCTCTGCCATGTGTGCCAGTGGGCAAGTAGCCACCTAATGAGAAGTGCACTGCGTCTTCACTGTGTCTGTGCTGCTTTCCAGCACAGACCTCCTGAAAAGCATCAGAGCCACAAGACAGTGTGTGTATATATCTATATATATCTGTATGTGTATACAATAGAGAAAAGAGTGGAATTTATATTTGGTTTTAATATTTTGTGTACTGACTGATCTATTTCTTCTAATAGTTTGTTGTTTTTCTTTTCATGGGCTCTTAACACAAACATTATCTGGATTTGTGTATGTCCTGGAAGCAAAATTACCAACTTCTTTCTTCTTCCCATTACTTGTGCCATTCTTTGGAAACACCCTGAGAAATGAAGTGAAATAAAGAGAATTAATCTTATCAACTAGGATTGCAGAGAAACATGAATATTGGAAGTTTTTGTAAGGGATGGACAGAGAGCAGTTTGTATCTGAACAACAGATATATAGTGATGACCCATCTACTTTTGCATAACTTACCTTCCAAAGGCAGGCTCTTAGCTATCAATCACTTTGCAGCTGCATTAAGATGGAACACTTGATGGGAACTTGAAGGAAGATATAGAAAGCTAATCACGTGGCCAAACTCAGGAGGAAGAGATTTTATATTTAGTACCACATGTTGAATATACTTTGGTCTACTTGCCATGTGCCTGATAGAATTCATAGAGCAAATGTTCTTATAGATAACTGCATTTGTCACAGTAGACTGGGTGAAAGAGAATGGATTACAGAAACTGAACACTTCTCTTACACTTCTGCTGCACCCTTAAAACCAAAGCTGCAACACTGTCACAGTGAAGCAATGTGAAGGACTTGGTTCTCAGCCCAACAATTCTCTTAGAACTTAAATGACAATTTAAAAGAACAAAATAATTTCCCATACTGAATCATTATAGCAGCACATGTCAGTTCACAAGTTCAAAATTAAACTAGGGCAACAGACCACCACCACTGGATTAGATGCCATGAATTTGCACAACTGTAAAATTTTGGCATCATTCCTAGTAATGTTCTTCAGTAACTGTGCTATCAGTACTTAACAGTCACTTAAAAAAAGACCCATAATTAACTATGGTCAGCAGAAGGAAAACCCATTTTAAAACAGTCTGATCCAATCCTTCAGTAATGTTGACTGAATCCCAGTCTTGTGGTACCTCCATCAACCATATATGAAATACTACTGCAGAAATCTAAACCACCAGTAGGCTTCAGAAATTTTAAAAAAGAAAACAGCTTAGTAAAAAAAAAAATCTGCTTCCTTTTGACTAAGGTTATCAAACAGACTTTGGAGGAAACAGAGTATTCCCCTGTTCAGAGATAACATCTTCCAATGTTAAGATATGCACCAGAGGTTAGTTACCTCACACAGGTCAGGCTCTTCTGCTGATTTTCTGCAGCCAAAATCCAATTGCCACTGAAGCCTGAAAAGTTTGAGTTTACAGTGTTTTGCTGTTAAGCCTTGAAACAAGTGCTGGACAGTCATACTCTTCCACACTTTCATTTGATAGCAACACGTTGTGGTTTTGTGAAGGAAAGATGACGACTTTACAGACACACTCTCAATTAGATACAAAGAGTGATACAAACAAATAATGCTATGAAGGTATTGAATGAGTTAGGTTGGATACACAGCAGGGCAATGTAGTCTTATATCCTATAAACATGGAGAAAATATATAATTAAAAAAGGCTCAGCTTTTGAGAAAATATGTTGAGTGAAGTTTCAGAAAAATTGAAGGTTCAGAAAAAGCTGAAATTATAAACAGAGACAAGAAAATAGGATGCTAGTCTGAAACATAAATCCAAGGAAAATGTGATTGACCAGTGGACAAAAAAACATATCCAAAAACTAAAGAATCATGAAAAAATTATGAGGATTTATTTGGGCTTCCTACCCTTCTGTGACAGCACATTGGAATGAAATCAAGAAAATAGTAAGGATGTATAAATCTTGCACCTTCACAAACTTCATCATAGACTTAAGTTTTCTATTTTACCATTTCATTTCCTTAACTTATATTTGTAAAGGCAAGAAAAAGCAATTTAAAACAAAAAGCAAAAGCATACTACCAAATTACCAGATGTTTCACAAGGTATCTTTTTTTTTCTCAAAATTCTGATATCAGTTGTGTTAGTCAAAATTGTTATCCCAACTTGAGAGGAGAAAAGCAGAGAAAAATAAAATAAAACTCTTCTTATTTCCTGATTAGAAATACTGTATTATTAAATATAATCACAGAGGACAGAAACTGAAAGTTCTAATAAATTAAACATTTCATTGGTATCATCCTTGTCCATTCTATGCATTTTAGTGCTTCTTCCATATTCATTTCAAAGGACCAATTTAAAATCAGTAGAGGTTAATGTTAAAATTATATTTACATGCAGAAATTGTCAATTGGGTGTTCCCAGAATGCAAATTGCTACTTTTTTCCTTGCAAAATGGTTTTTACTCACAAAGTATTAATAGTTCGGGTTTTGGTTTTGTTTTTGGTTTGTTTTTTTCTTTTTAGAATTCCAACTTAAATCTCTTGCCACAGTAATCTCCTAGCATCTTACTACAATTTCCTAATACTCTAAATTAGATGGGTTTTCCTATGAGATGGCATTCCTATGAGATGGGTTTGGCCCATACAACTCTGAAGACTGTTCCTTTTTCTAGCTTAAAGTAATCCCTCAGACAGTTTCCCATGTGATTTTTTAGAATGCATTCATCATGTGTTCAACTATTTTCCAGCTATACCAGGAAATACAATGTATGAAATAAGAATAAAAGGAGGTGATGAGGATTTTCACTAATTTTCAACTTCTTCCTGCTTTGTAATATTTTTCTGTAATGCTTAGTTATCTTCTCAGGATTCTTCTCTCCCCATCACCACTGCATTTTATTTTATTCTTCCTTGCCTGGTCAGCCCATTAGTGTTTCCTTGTTGTGTTAGATAGGCTAAAGCTTCCCTTTCAGTAAGGAATTGATTGCTTCCCCACGGGAGTGTCAGAAATCAGCAGGGAGTTGAAAATATCAGCACCCAGAGCCAACGTTTCTCCAGGTAGAAACAAGAGGTGACAATATTTCCAGCAATAATTACTTATATACATCCTGATGGAAACACTGCTGACATAGGCAATAGAATTTATTAAAATAAAAATAGCAGAAAAAAATAATCTCTGTCATGGAAGTCTTAGCAAAAGCCATGGAACTGGTCAGTGCTTTTGGTTTATTCAGTCTGATAAGGCTTTGATGATATTCCTGAGTCATATAAACTGTTCTTAACAAAAAAAAAAACCAAAAACAACCTGGAGGAAACACTCTTTAGGCATTTACTTTCTAGGAATCTGATAGCATTGTTATCTATTGTCCTTTTTTTAAAATGTAGTTTTATACAATTTGGAATCCTTTTATAGTCTGGATATCCAAAGAAAGACATTGATATTTTTTTCTCCAGCTCTAGAACTTAACCAAATATCATCACAAAGAAAGGTATGCTGCAACAGGAGAAAAATAAAAGACTATTTCAACCTGGAATATAGTTAACCCACAAGAGGTGATCAACAACCCTAATCTTAGCTACAGTATTATTGAGAACCATAAAATGACCTATGAAACTGCCTTGCAGTAACAAACAGGTACTAGTTGCTTAGCAGTTAATGGACATAAAGAGCTAGTACCCAATCTGCAGAGGTTCTACTTGGACTGACCTGCCTCCTGTCCCATTGACCACTGGAATTCAGTCCAAAGTTGGCCTGGAGAGATGGGTGTCTCTGTTTCGTAAAATGATAGCTGAACAGCCAGAGAGAAATGACAAGCCAAGAAAGACAGGGAAAAGGAAGACCTGCTTGACATCATGTTGGGTACTGTCAAAAACAGAACTCAGATTTCCACTTCCTTCTTCAGACAACTAACTGTCCTTTTGAGGAACTAAATGAGCAAATTCAATCAATTTGAATTACATATTACAGGATTAAATCAGTTTACAGGATTACATTTACAGGATTAAATCAGCTGTAAATTCTGCAGTCCACTGACTCCAGTGCTGTTTTAGGAGATTCTCTCTCAGCTCATTTATTCCATCTTTCTATTTTTTATACATTTTTTCTTTTATTCCTTTAATCTCATCTGTAGAATCACTTTTTAAATAATACACACATACAGACAAATATGTGCAAGCACAACATTCCAAGATATAATTTCTCTTTGGATTTTTATGTAATCTAGTAATGTTTAACTGAGTTACTATGAAAATAACAGAAGTACTTTTCAAGTCAAAAGTCAATAATTTTTACTAAAATAAAACACAATTGCAATTTATATTTAAATTTGATGAAAATATAAACAATGCAAAACCAAATTAGGATATTAATCAAAGAAATTTTGGAATCTTTCACTGCACAAGCCATTTCAGGTTGATAGAAAAAAGCCCCAGAGTATTAAACATGATTCTCCAATGGGTGCAGTTTGGATGACTTAGCAGAGAATTCTTTGCATGCTCTGTCTGTGAATCTGTTCTGGAGCTGAAAACCCAAATTGCATCATAAATGTACTGCAAAATTTAAGAAGAAAACAGAGAACTATGTATAGTGCAGCCAGAATCCTTGCACAAGCTGAAAGATACTTAGAAAAGTAACTCAAACTTTTGAGTTTACAAATTGGGTTGGTTGTTAGAAAAGATGTAAAGCTTATCTGGGATATACGGCTGCCACTTCTTGCTTTAATCAATACATCTACTTTTACTTTCAAGTTCAATAATCTAACTACTTCTATTTTTTTATCAAAATTCCCTATTTTTACATAAGATTTAGTTTTCAAAGTTCTCAAAAATAACCAACTATATTTTCTTCTTTATTATTTTACAAAGGATATCTATAAAATCATCTGATGATGTAATTTCAGCATCTCCTCCTCATTCCAAAATTCCATACCTCACTGGAGTTACAGTATGGGAAAAATTACTTTCTTATGAAAGTCAGTCATGTTCACTGATTCAGTCCTTTAGAGAGTACTCCAATTAACAGACAGTCCAGCTGTAAGTTATAAATGTATGAAAGCAAGGACTAAGATCAAGAAAAATTCAACATAATATTTTGTTTAACAGATCCCGCCTAAATAAATCATGGCATTAGTATCGAAGCAAATTAGCATGTAGCTATTGAACTACAGATCTCATTTGTCTTAATAGAGTTAATACTGAAAAAACTTACCCATACTCCTTCAAACCAGCATTACTATTTTGTCAAAATATAACTTTGCCACTTGTGTCAAACTTACATTGTAGATCTGTGACATTTTTTATTATTCAAGGTTTCAATTGTTCAGTGTGCATTAAGCCTTAAAACCTACTTGTGATTAAATGTGATAAACAAAAATATAAGTCCCTCATTTCTTGTCATACACTGTATGTCTGAAGCTCAGATTTTACACCCTCATTACTTCTGCATCTATGATCTTCAGTGGGAGCAGCCAGTGAAGTTATTCCCAACCCAAAGTTCTTCCGCCCTGCTGTGCTTTTCCAGCCACAAATTACACACCACCAGAATGTTTCCATGGGGCACTGCTATGAGTGAGGGTCTAGGGCCAACAGAAATGTAGATTTACTGAGTAGGTTTTCCAGAATCTCTCCGAGTCCATCCCCTGCTCATGAACCCTTGCTATTTCAGTAGTGATGGCTCTGAGTGTTACCCTGCTACAATACTAATATATACCTCCTCTTAATAAGATGTCCACTACTACCATCAGGCTAACTGCTGATCGGATTTTCAATGCAAGTTTGAAATGAGGTTGTTTTTTGGCAACAGCTGCACAAATGAGAACAAAGATGCATTAAAGAATTTCACTAAAAAAAACAGAAACCCAGACATGGAAGTCTAACTCTTCTTATTATATCTTGAAGATAAGGAGAAATTGTTTCTTCATTTACTTCTTTTGGTATGAAATTGCAAGATAGCTCCTGACACTTCCTGGGCCTTCACTGCCTGGACTTAGAAACAAAGTGAACATTTCAGAAATGTTGTATTTAGCTCATATAAAAAGTGAAATATAAACTTTAGAGAAGGGCAAATAGGTGGAAAAGATTTTCCATTCTCTTAATTTGAAAGACTACAGTAATGGTTGCATCTGACATATAAAAGCTTATAGCAGCTGTTATGAAATCTTTTTACAAGATTATGAAGCTAGTACAACTAAATACAATATTAATTTAATTATCTTTTCTCTAACTCTGTGATCAGCCTATAATGCCATCAGTGGGGACAGGGAATCTTGTGACCATTATACATAATTTTTAACACATTAGAGTATTTTAGCAAAAATAATACAATTACTGTAATAATTTCCACACATTTAGCCCTTTTCAAAGTAAAATAAAATGTCCGCCTTGTATGGTGAATTGAATGGAACTCATTTGCTCTGCTTTTTACATGCTGTTTCTGCATATGGTAAGATTTCTAAGACTTGATGACAACTCCAGAAAGAAAATGTGCGTGCACTTTGTATTTGCACAGGACAGCAGACAAATGTCTTCAAACTCCACCAAATGAACTGAAGAATAATTCTTCCTTTCTCATGAGCCCACTAAAAGTGATAGCTCATAATCAAAATCCCCTGTTTTGGATTTTTTTTTACATCACACAAAATCTAAAATGTGGTCACCTGCAAGAGAAATTTCATGATAACTTTCTATCAATCACTTGTGCTATGGCATATAGAACACTCAGGCTCCACTCTTAACATTGTAGTCTCTGGAGCAGTAACAGGCTGTATTGGCATGTGATTTCAGCATCAAAATAAGACAGCACAGCACTCCTCTCACTTTATTTCAGAGCTCAGTGCATGATCTAAACTGTGATGTTCTTTAACTCTGGTATTTAATTAATCTATTAAAATAATTAGGGTTTTATAGAAGTAGGAAGAGGTCAGAAATAATCTGTGTGGTTCCAAGAGGGATAGGGAAGATGCTGGGAAAATAACTAATATAGTTTCCACATAACATGTGTATGCTCACCCAACCAAATATTGTTTAAAACAGTCACTGATATTATTTTGTATTACTCCATAGAGGAATAAAGATTGTCACTGGCCCACTGGCCCACTTAGCAATAGTTATACCTTTTTTTCTTAAAGACCTCCCATGCATAACCTTTAGGAGTTAGTAAAAACTACCTGTTTATAAAACCATGGTGACCATAAATGCTTTCAATACTGTTTAGAGAGTAGCCATATTTTTTTAACATAAACCTGTTGATAGATGGCCCTAGGTTTCCTGGAAAGAATTTTTTCAATTTTCAGATAAGCATTGATCATGGACACAATGTTATTAGACAGGTGGATAAAGTACAAATAGCAATGTGTAATTGCAGTGTTTCTGTACAGACTCTATCACAATGCTTAAATGAAATCACCAATGAAATGCTCCAATGCATTTTGAAGAAACAAGCAAAGCTAGGAATCAGAACTGAAACATTTTACATTCAGGCCCATCTTTGTCCTCTATTAATAAATTCCCTTAGAGTAGATGCTATTTTTCATGTAGTACATCAAAGGATAATGTCTTGCCAAATGTTTCTTTGAGACTATTATAGAACTTTGGGTTTCATTCTGTTATACTTTTCAGACTCTTTGCAGGGTGTGATTCATCGTACCTGTCTTCACTGTGTCCTCTTTAAATCAGGCCTTCTTACTACAATATTCACTTGCAACCTTGAGAACTGTGCATCCAGCAAGAGATATTTACCACCTCAACCTAGCAGAAACTCCTTCTTAAATTTACAGAATGGAAGTATACTGTTTAGTAGGATCTTCATTCTGCATACTATTGCATACTAGAAAGCTCCGAAGAGATTTTGATATGAACCAAGAACGTTATTTACCTGGCACATGACCTTGAAAACTCACAGTAAGGATGGTCAAAGAAGAAAATAATTGTCTTAAAATGCTTCTATTCAATTGCCAGTGCATCAAGTAGTTTAATTTGGCAGAATTTCTGCTTGGAAGAACACAGTGTTCTGAAGCTGTTTTTTCTTACACAGTCTTCTTTTTAGCTTTCAGCATGCAAGGTATACACCATGCCCATACCAATATGCTAAATCCAGAGAACATATATAAATAGAAAAGGGTGTACGTTTTCTGTTGGTAAAAGAATTTGAGTTTAAATTAAACTGGTTACTCTACAGGGAGTCTAATAGTCAAGAAATTACAGTAACTTATGTTCTCCTCCGATTTGGGTTTTTTTAAGCCAAAATTGTCAGACTTCTTCCTATGAGTTACTCTGTTACCAGCATTTTGATTTCATTTTGCACATAGAGATACAGCTCTGATTAGAGGTATTATAGACTGCTAAATGCATTTCATATTTATGTCCAGGAGTCCTAGAACGACTGAAATGGAAACCACCAGCTTTGATATAAAGATTAATTTTCTTATTGACAGTTATAAATTACCAAAAAAAAGCCAGAACAAACTTTTTAGCTCTGTCCAATAAATTCCGTGATAACTGCAAGTCCTTGCAAAACTTCCTGGCATTGTGAAATAAATCTTGTTATATGATATAGATAATTGAAAACGCCATTATAACGAAGGATCTTAATCTTGCATTAAAAGTCACTCACCCTTGTTTGTCAGTATGCTGCTTACATAAACTAAAATGAAAACTATGCTATGCTTCAGTAATGATCCAAAATGACTTAATTATTCTCTTTAAAGTGATTGTGTTTTAGACGATCACAGCAGAATATTGTAGGAATTTTAACAAATTGTGATGTTCAAATCCACACTAAAAATGAGCTATATTCAAGTACAGAAAAACCCAATATTTTATTTATAATCTTTGTTTAGTGTTTGAACTACAAATTCTGTTCTAGAATTGTTTAAAAGATCATGGGGTTTGTAGGTTTTCACAAGTAAATTAATTTCTTGGGGTTTTGTTCATTACTTTTTTTACTTTTTCAACTTTTTCACAGAATGGTGCTTTCAGTAAATACAGAGTAAATCATTACATGGGAAAAATAAGTTTTGCTTGTTTGTTTTTTTCACTTGTAAAGTTGATGTTATGGTTCCATTCTCTACTGAATAATTTCAAAAAGGGCATGAGGAAAAAAAAAAGTGACAAAATACACCGAATCTCACCACTAGAATTCACCATAAAAATTCCCAAAGTGCAACAGAATTCTTACAAAATTTCCTAGACCAGTTCTTTTAGGGAATTGAGATCTCCTATGAAAAATATGGTGAATGGAAATCAGGGTAGGGTGGGGAGAAAAACGGGAACAAAGAGGGTAAATAAGTGCAGCAAAAACAGGTTCTGAGGAATACACATAATTTTGTCTGCTTTAGATCACAATAGAATTTTTAATAAATAAATTTCTTTTTCTTTGTAAAGACACTTTTTTGAAACAGTAGATTAGCCCAGTCATTTGTGTCATTTGTTTTATAAATCATCTTTTGTCATCCCCACCCCCACCCCATAATGTCATAAACGTTTTAGATTTGAGTTTCTTGTACATTGTCTTTTGAGTTCATTCGGATCAATAACGGTTCATGCACTGAACTGTGTATTGAATTTATTGTGTTAACTGTCGTTGTGTGGTTGAAAGGAGATTTATAAGAGTTATAGTGATTTAGGTGCTCATGCTCTATTGCTGGCATGGGCAAGTGACTCTCTATGGGTGTGTCACCTGTAAGCTCATCATCCACATTAATGATCTCTACAGTCCGTGTTGGAGCATGATGGTTCTGCCGGTGATGCTGTTTCCTCATTTTGTAGAAAATTACCAGCATCACAGCAGCCATGAGAGTGATAGCCACAAAACAACCAATTATGATTTTGGTAGTCTTCATAACCTCATCTATTCCTGGGATCCCGTTATTTGTGTCCGTCACAGGAATGGTAAACGCTTTTTCTGTTGATCTTGTGCTCTGTGGAGTGAGTGAGGTTGTCATGTTAGTAGTCTCCCAGTTGGTAACTGGTGTGGGCCCAACCTGCCCTGTGGTCTGTGCCTCATCCTGAGAAGGTTCTACAGTCTCTACTGTGACGGTTGAAAAGTAAGTGTAACCAGGGTTATCCAGGGCAGTCACATTCAGTGTGGCAGAAGCTGTGGTATTTCCAACAGAGTTACTCACCATGCATGTATACAAACCCGTGTCTTGCACAGTTACCTTTGTAAAATTTAATGTGCCATCACTAAGCACAGCAATCCGAACTCTGTATGCCCCATGCGTCATAACAGATCCATTTGGAGTAATCCAAGATACGGAGGTCAGGGAGGTTGATGCTCGGCATTTCATCTCTGCAGCCATGCCTTCTGTGACGTTGAGGTCTGCTGGTGGCTCCACTATGACTGGAGCATAACAAGTGAAGTAATTCAGGTCCAGCTCACCAATGTACCTTCCTTTTAAACTGGGAGGTGTGTGGCAACGGGCACAGCATGCAGTATTGGAGGGTGCCTTGTCTTTAATCCACCAGCTGAGCCAAAGGATATCACAGTTGCAATTCCAAGGGTTGTGATGCAAGTGGATCCTTTCTAGGTGGAGTGGTGTGAACAGATCATGAGGCAGTAGTGTTAGATTGTTGTGTGCCAGATTGATCTCTACAAGTGACTGAAGGTTATCGAAAGCATTCCTTTCTATCACTTGAATTTGGGACTGTATCATCCACAGTTTCTGAAGATGCATTAACCCTTGGAAAGAACCTGGACGGATAGCAGTAAGGTGATTCCCAGAAAGATCCAACTCATCCAGTTTTACAAGTGGGGTGAGGTTAGGAATCTCTCGAAGATTGCACATGGCAAGGTTCAAATACCTCAAGTTAGACAAACCTTCAAAGGCACCTTCTGAGATGTATGAAAGCCTTTTCAATTCCCCCAAATCCAACCTCCGTAGAGAAGGGATTCTATTAAAAGCATAAGAAGGGATGCTCTCAATGGGGTTGTTTCTCAGCCACAGTTCCTTCAGTTTTGACAGGTATACAAAAGCCCCATTTGGGATAGTGGTCAGACGATTGTCAAAGAGTTCCAAAGTGTTGAGATTGGCCAGACCATTGAAAGCCCCAATTTCAATTGTTCTGATGTGATTCCTGCTGAGCTGCAGGATTTCTAAGTGCCTCAGATGCTTGAAGCTATTAACTTTAATGATTTGGATCTGGTTCTCATGAAGATTGAGTAACCGGGTATTGGTAGAGATGCCGTCTGGCACGTCTCTCAGATTTTTCCGTACACAAATGACTTTACTGAACTGGTTGCTGCAGGAGCAGACAGAAGGGCAAGTTTGAGCCCTCACTAGACCAGCCACCACAAGAAGCTGAAGAGCCAACAGCACCACAAGCAGGGGGTCAAATAGGGCCCTGTTAAACCTAGGACCTATCATTATCTGCTGTGGATGTAAGGTCATCTTGTTCAACATTCATAATTTATTTGGTGTTGGTCTTTCTGGAGATTTAATAGCCTGAAAGAAAGAAGGGAGAAGGAGAACATTAAATTAGTATCAAATTTTTAAGTGTGAAGTGTGCTCTCTAAACAAAGGCTTCTCAAGGCCTTCCAGTCAACTCAATTTCATGAAACTCCATAGCAAGAATAGCTATAGAAATTTTCATATTTTGTTTCCTGTACAGCTATGTATGTCAGCTGTGATTGGCAATGAGATAAGAAAACCCCAGACACTAGCTTTTCCTGCTCGTTCCAATGTATAACACATGTAGCTGAATGGCAGATAACAAGTCCAATGGCAGTGGATACCTAACAAAAATGTTCTGACTCGGGGAAGAATTGAAAGAACTGACAAGGACCTCAAAAGGCAAAAATGGGTAATATAGGAATTATCCGAATATTCAAGGCATTAACTTTCTTGACACATTATAAGACAACAGATAATATGAAGAGCAAGGGAATACTCCTTTTTTGTAGGAGTGAAAAACTTTATAAACATGATTCCTGCATCGAGGTTTAACTAGAGGTAAAACCTTTAGTACTGAATGTAGAAGGTCATACAAATGTCAGGACAAGATCTTGCCCATTTCAAATTAAAAACAAACCAAAAAAATAACTAAACAAAAACCCAAAAGAAACATGCTAAGCTTCAATTATAGAATCATAGAATCATAGAATAGTTAGGGTTGGAAAGCACCTTAAGATTACCTAGTTCCAACCTCCCTGCCATGGGCAGGGACACCACATACTACATCTTGTCACCCAAGACTCTGTCCAACTTGGTCTTGAACACTTCCAGGGATGGAGCATTCACAACTTCCTTGGGCAACCTGTTCCAGTGCCTCACCACCCTTCTTTCTATCTAACCTAAACTTCCCCTGTTTAAGTTTGAACCCATTACCCATTGTCCTATTGCTACAGTCTCTAGTGAAGAGTCCTTCTCCAGCACCCTTGTAGGTGCCTTTCAGATACTGGAAGGCTGCTATGAGGTCATCAGCAAACTTGCTCTGGGCACCTGAATCCCATTGTCCATGTTGCTGACAAAGATGTTGAACAGGATTGGTCCCAACACTAACCCCTGAGGGACGCCACTAGTTACCATCTCCAGTTGGACATTGAGCTGTTTATCACAACTCTCTGCATGCGGCCATCCAGCCAATTCTTTATCCACTGAGTGGTCCATCCATCAAATCAATGTCTCTCCAGTTTAGAGACAAGGATGTTGTGTGGGGCAGTGTCAAATGCTTTGCAGAAATCCAGGTAGATAACATTACCTGCTCTTCCCCTATCCATCAGTTCTGTAATTCTTCCCTACTGTTAAACAGCATCAGTCAATTTCATGATATTTCATCCTCAATTCTTTTTTTTGGTGCCAACACCAGAGAAACACTCATTAGTAAATGTGTGCTGAACACGGAAATAAGAATATCTGTTTAAACGCTGAAAAATATCTCTGTAGCTTCAGGGTTGGCAGTTTCATTGGCATATCTAAAGAAATCCTACAGATCTTACTGTAAGGAGAAAAAAGGCCTTTCCAATACAATCATTACCATTTTAAGAATTTCAGTACTGCTTCATTTGTGGTAGTTCTGAAAACCCCAACCGTCAGCTTATTTTCAATCTGGTGCTCTGTTGTAGAAATTAGTTAAATTTCTTATAAATTTCTCATAAATCAGCCAAAAATGAAGTCTTATAAATTACAGCAAGCTTAAAGCACATTTATGAGCTAAAGCACCCAGATGCATAACACATATTTTCAGTAAAACAAAATACTGTAAGGCAACGGTTTCCCACTCCAGCCTTCAAATTGTTTCATTTTGTGTAAAACCCCTTCTCTTTAAAAGAAAAAAATAAATAAAATACAGGAAGAAATATATTAACTTGCATCTCACAGCAATCCATTTAATGAAAGACTTTTTTTTCCTAATTATATATTCAAACATCTTTTTTGAGAATTCTGAGAGTTTTGGGAATTCATTTCTGCATTTTTAAAAAACTTTTTATAATGGTTGCAATGGTTGTTATAAAGGCTTGCAAGTCTTTCAAATGCCACTTTTAATAATTTACTGCAGAAAAAGCCAAGACAATGGTTAAAAACCTCTGAATGGGAATCAGAAAGTCTGGGCTCTATCTGTTTGTTTGGTCTGCTCTGTAAGTGCTATTTATAAGACATCATTCTTGTTATGAAAGATTCATGAAGCTAACATGTTTTGCAACCTTGAGCAACTCACTCAGGATCTTCTTCTGTGGCTTACACTCCCGCCACATGACTTTGGAAAACCCTGTGTCTGTAGTGTTAACCGCTCCCACCTCTCCACCTCTTCCCTCTGCTGACAGCTGCACTTCTTGGCACTGGCTTCATGAGTTTAGGATAACGTACTAGACTAGATAAGGATAGCTTATCGACTTCCTTTTTACTACAGACTTACAAGGTCACTTTTCACTTCAGAGGTGCTGAACACAATATATGGAGAAACACTCTCCAAGTAATCACTAAGATTGGAGTTCCCTTACATCAAAAATCCAACTGTAGCAAAACTATCTGCAAAAAGGGGATGAAAAAGACCTGTTCCTCATCTTTATTAGATTGTCAGGAGGAGGAATCTGCACATTGTAGTCTAAAGAATTATATTAATGAGCCTAATATCAGTTTAAGGCTCCCAAGTTAAGATTTGTGATCCACAGTTTTTATGGCTGAATACTAATAAACCATTTTCTGTGATAGTTAATGTAACTGTATTAGCATTTTTGTTTGTCACTGGTTTTCCTTTAGTCAGTAGATTTCTCTTTTCTTTTCTTTTTTTTTTTTTTTTTTTTAATTATTCTAAAACTTATCCCCTAAGGACTTGCACTGAATAATTAATTCCATAAAAATGTTACAAATCAGATCAACAAATACACCAAACCAATTACTTTACCATTCAGAGAATCAAAGAATGGTTTGGGCTGGGAGGGACCTTAAAGCTCATCTAGTTCCAATCCCCTGCCATGGGCAGGGACACCTTCCACTAGACCAGGCTGCTCCAAGCCTTGAACACTTAATGTATCATGCCCCTTTTACTTTAAAGGATACTCCATTATACAGCAAACCTTCCCTTTCTATCACTACACATATGCTCCATGGGTTTAAAAAAAACCCAAACAGATAAACACATTTTACTCAAATACAGCACTTCATTTTAACGAATTATCCAGTTATGATACTGATTGGCAAAAACTGTTCATCCCCAAAAATGTTTCCATGTCTCAGCTGCAAAAAGATATTTAAAATACATGCTTTTGTTTTATCATCTTATAATAAATTCCCTATATTCTTCCCATGTTTGGTTATTGACTCAGGCAATGAATCAGCCACACAGAACAGATCTTTGTGCTGCAGGCCAAAATCACCCATGGCTTTTCTGTTTACCTTTTTCCTTAGTCCTGTGCTAAGGCTATCTGAATCACACATAAGCCTCAGAACTATGATCTATCAAAGACCCTTAGGAAATCCTGCAAACTTAAAGTTTCTGCAAAATTCAAATGTGTATACTTCAAATACAAGCTTGGTCACTGACTACTTATTAGCTTCCCCGAGTGTATAATTTTGAAGACTGGATCAGTATTTTGTAAGATGTGGATGGAAAGTTCTAGATGCATTTTCATATGTGTCAGTGTGCTTGATTTTTCTTTGTTAAAGCTTTACCTTTTTTAATATATAAGTACAGAAGATCTATACTGCCATTCCTCTGGAATGTTTTCTGGAAGGCAGTGTGAGCAAATCTCAGCTTTTGTAGCATTTGATTTAACTTTGAATTTGTTTACATTACTAAATATTTCTCCCTCTTTCCTGGTAATACAGGAAGCAAAATGCAGTATTTAGCATAGGACCACATTAAGTGAGCTTGGTGCTTTGGTGCTGCTAAATTGCAGGGGAGCTGATAAAAAAAGCCAACTTGATCAGCAGAAAGTATGCTAGGCAATGCCTTGCAAGTGCTCCCTTCCAACTGGTGAGCTTTGCATGAGGCAGTAAGATTCCTAGTGGCAGTAGGAATTCATTAAAATGGTCCTTTCTTTTGCACTGGTGGTTTTCCACAGCTCAGAGCTTAACTATTCAGGAAGCCTTGGTGCAGTTATTTCACATCAGGGTAATCTTAAATCATAAATGCCCTGGAAAACAAATTAGCCAGCACAAAAAAAAAAAATGGAAAATTAATTTAAAGCCTCAAAGAACATTATGGAAATATTTTAATGGGCTTTACATAAAGACTTATCTGGAACTCAGTACTAGAGTAATTTGCTATTCAATATCTGTCTATTATGTTAGAGACACATAAAGGTTTAGCTTTATAAATCCACACATGGAACACAGACCACACACCAGCTTCTTTAGTCTTTGTTGACAACTCTTTGTCTTCTAAGCGATTTTCCCCCCCCCCTTCATTATTCTATTACCAAAATATCAACTCTATGGTCAACTCAATAACACTAGTGCCCTCTGCTGTATAGATCTAAAATGTAGTTTAAAATGCTGAGAATTTTTACTGCTATCATTTCCCCAGAAAGGTATAACTTTCACATGTATTTCAAAACATGACCTTAAGTCTGTCCATGGCATTGCTCTAATTACTAAAGCATATATCATCTGTCATTTTAGGATGTATATTCTCCCCATGGCCACGGAGACTTACATATACATGTATGGAGTTATTTGTTTTGTTTTCTATTTCCACAGAACTCACAAAATCTTTTTTCAAACTGACATTTGACATGCATGTTCTTCACTCTGTAGCTTATGCGAATCTTAGTTAGCCTCAATGTACTACACATCTTACTTGGAGCAAAGTGTTGCCCTCTTAAGATCCAGTGCAGAAGATGAAGCAAGGAATAACAGAGCTGATCTACCTCTGCAGACATGCCCAGTGCAGGTTTCCCGAGGGAGAGCTGGAAGGATGCAGTAGTTATGCTATTGAAATGTAACCTTACCAAATGTATATGCAGAGTTGTCTCCCTTTGTTATAGAACCTGCAATTAGTTTTTCTATTTTTTGTAATTAGGATTAAGGACTGTTGAGCTTTGATCCCTCTTTGTTATTTTACCAGAAGAAAGTGAATCTAATGACTCTGATCTCTGAAGGATTTTCCTGTAATGGTGGGATTTGATTACAAAAGAGAACATCTACACCATTCCCAAAGATCTGCCTAATGAATACCTCAGGCAGGTGGCAAACATATTTTCCCAAGCTCCAGTGACCCTTAGCTGGATCACTGGCAGTTTAGTTGCTGTTGGCACCTCATACTTAGCTTTCTGCCTAGTCTGTGGGTCTATGAATAAGTGTCTCAGCAGTGGAGCACTGCAGTGCAAAGGCCATGGTTCTATCCCAGTATATGGTTTATGATACAATATGATCTAGCACACTTTGGTGCTGTCCATCTGCCATTAAAAAATGAGATGTGATGATATACGTCACTGTGCTGAAAATATAGCAAAATTTATCATATATAAGGTGATTAAACTATCACAGAAAAATTAAACCATCACAACTACATTATGGTTAAATCTCAGCTAAAGCACAGTTAAAAAATCCAAACTCTCCCTCAGCCGTGTGCCAGAAAATTTCAGTGTCAGGAGCATTCAGATCACTTTTTACAACTTTTTTCCAAGTTGACAAATATGTGGATGCATTCAGCACCTTTGCTCCACTTTATATAGCAAGTGTATTCTGTACATTACACCTTTTTAAAGAGGTTTTTGAGAGAAAAACCCTCTGCAAAGATATCTGCATTTTTAGTAAACAGGACACTCTACAGTTGCAAATTAAATGACAGCTTTCCAAACATATGAAGAGGAGCAAGGTATGTCAAGCAGCTAATTATGCTGGGAAGTCTTTTCCACTGCACTGGAGAACTGAAAATAGTTTCTGTATGGAGCAAAGCATGGAGTACAGCAATAAAAATAGGCCTAAATCCCAGGATGACCTTATGCAGAAATGACTTTTTTGACTCTCTTTTCAGGAACTCTGAATGCTGTCAGGGCCTAAGAGTGATCCCCTTTCAGCAGCAATGCCAGCAGAGGAAGCTAAGGGAATTTCAATGTAGATAGCAGGAAACAAGCATACAATATGTTTTAGCTCCACAAAATACTGAAACACATGAGGGTATAAGCTTTTCCCAGAACAAAGACTAAACTGTGGGCAGGGAGCTCCACTGGGGTCCAAAATCCTCTACCAACATCTGCTCTGCAAATGCTCCTGCTGCCTCAGGTGCATGTCCCCATCTGGCTGTGAAGATCTGGGCTGATGGAAATACATTGTATGTGATTTGCTCCCCATACCCTCCTGCTCACACTTCCCCTGCCTCTTCTGTCCTGAAACTCCTTTCCACCTGGATGAACCCCTGAGGACTGGAGCTTCCAGTTCAAGAGAATTATAAATACTTTGCATGCAGTTCCCTGTCCATATACAGCACAATGACACCATTCTTTTTCTCCATTGAATGTCTGCCACCAACATGCCACACGTTATCTTCTTAATACAGCATTACAATAATCATCATGCAAACCCAGTAAACTGGGTTACAGTAGATAATCTTTCTTTTCCTAATCTTATTTTTCATTTCTTTTATAGACTGGCTTCTGTCTGAGGTGTTGGGATTTTTTAAAATGGACTATTTTACAGTGAAAACTCATCACTGCAATATACAGCTTTGTATCTTTTCCTCTATTCTTAAAAGTCAGTTTCCCTTTTCACTGCTATAGGATTTTAAAAGTCTCAACAACAATTTAGGGAGCCATTGCAGTAATGGCTAAAAACCTGGGAAGTTTCAAAACCCAGCAGCTTTTATCTACTTGGGGTTTATTTTACTTTTTTAAATACAGTGAAGGGCAAAGTGGGCTAGATAGGCAGCCCTGCAATGCAAACTGGTTACTCATGAGACCAGATAAATCAAAATACTTACAATGTAAATTATTCTCCTCTTTCCATGTTTCACTGTTTCGCTTTAGGACACAGTTGGGATTTTCTATGGCCCCTTGAAGCATGTAAGTGTAGGAGGTAGAATGGGTATCACTGTACCACAGATGCTTCCAGGTTCACTTCTACAAGCCTTTGAAGACTCAGCTGAATCACTAAGACACTGACCTGAAAGACCTAAATGTGATTGAACATATTCAATCCTCCTGAATCACCACTGATCTCAGGGGAGTTCAATCAAGGATGAGTTTGACCCTGTCTGCCTTTTACTTATTTTCTTTAATTTTGTTATACAGAAAACAGCTGTATTTCACACCCTTCATTTCTCTTTCATGTTTCCTCTCTCATGTTTTCCTGAGGTGTAAAGTTTTCTCCTTAACTTCGGGTAACAGAAATGATCATGAAGTAGACATTTTAAAAAGGAGAATTTTAATGAACATTGGTCCAAGCACACATATTTGCATTTTAGCTGGAAATTAAGGGATTTCCCAGTGTTCTAAACTAAATCAGCCTGGTATGTGTCATTATTTATAAATATTCTTTTACTCCTAAGCATCATTTACATGTTGTGTTCTTAGTACAAGTCATAACATTTGCTAATTTTCTAGGAAAAGTCATAGGAAACATCAGTTAATATGTAATGGATATTTTTTAAGGACATACTTATATTTATTAAAAGGAATTATTTGGTTTCTGTATTGACCTTTCCCTGGATGTGACTCAAAGGATGAAGGGGACAAACCGGTCCTAATCTCTCTGTTTAAACTCCTCACATTGGTATGAATAAGAGCAAATCAATTAACTAACTTAAATTATTTTACAAAAGCCACCACAATACAATTTGGTACTAGCCCACCAAGAAACAGTCTAGAAATTTAGTTGAAAGTAGCTTTTAAAGTGGGCTAATTATATTGCATTAAATCTTTTTATGGACACTCTTATTTAGAATTTAATTTAAGCTAAATTGAATCAAGGCCACTGCAATTTCAATTAAGAGTGTCTATAAAAGGATATAATGTAGTTTAGCTAGTACTTTTTCAAACTTAATTTGGATTCATTTTTCTGTCACCCCATGTAGACATTAGGATCTTTTGTTATGTATTGACTTGGGCTCGATTTGAAACAATTATGTAAAGGTAAAAAGGCTTTCTACCTCATCACTGATCCCTTGGGTTATACAAGTCCTATTTTGTTCTTCTCACTTCACTAATTCAGTTGATAAAACAAAGTTTCCAGAATATTTTTTGTTTGTTTTGTCTTATATATTTTTCTGGACAGATATTTATGTAGGGGGAACCAGGCAATTGTACAAAAGAAATTTTAAAATACCCCTGACAACAAAATTCTCTAAATTACAGCAGCAGGTCACTACATCTCATGTGCCAACCATGATAGAAGGGGAAGTCCAACAAGCACCTTCAGGATTTCATTATCTTATGCCAGAAATACCTCAGTAAGCAACAATTAAACTGCAGCATATTTGTAACTATTAAAAGGAAGCTTTCTTAACCCCTTTTTGGTTTATTATCAAAGGAAAATTGCAGATCCCTATTCAGAAGGCATCTGTGAACCACAGCAAAATTAATATAAAATAAACCCTTTATAAAAAGTTATATGATATCCTAAAGCACCTCTCCAAAACAATGCAATTTTCACTCTTGTCACACTGGGGTCATTATTTTGAAACACTGTGGTATTTCTTTGGTTTTAGCAGAATAATAGTGATTTAAGACACCTATTCAAAAGTGCTACAGTGATATTTCATTTCAAGCAAGCTAGTTTTTGTCTGGTAGATTTTTATAATTTTTTTTAGCACGGAAACATCAGCTTGTATAAATTAACAATCTTTTCAGCAACATACTACAAGATTTCAAAAGAGCAGGCAAAAATCTGCTGGTTAAGTATACAAAATATTAAAATGTTGTGTCTTTTATAAAATGCAAGGCTGATAGAATCCAAGATGTTAGCCACAATTCCTTCCAAAATTTCATCCCTACACACAAACTGTAAGAGCAGATGTAGGAAATGTCAGATCAGAACACCGCATAGTTTAAGAATGCATGTACAAATGTAGCCAATACAAAGAAAAGCAGCAACAACAACAACAAAAAAACAGCAGAGTATATACTT
Organism: Nymphicus hollandicus; assembly: GCA_009823435.2. NCBI lineage: Eukaryota > Metazoa > Chordata > Aves > Psittaciformes > Cacatuidae > Nymphicus > Nymphicus hollandicus. The sequence goes on from WTXV02041029.1 coordinate 64,498, forward strand.
GCCCCTAAGAAAGTTTCATCCTAATCCGAGAAAACTGGAGTGTAGTTTTAAAGCCCAAAACATAATTTCTTAAATTACAATATGTACATGTCTTCTAAATGTGCTAATGCTGAATATTCTTGTTACCCATACAAATCATCCTCTGAGCTTTGCTGAGCTCTTGAGCTCAGTAGCTAATATAAACTAGAAAACCAAACTATTTCAGTTCAATGAACATATATTGCAGTTGAGGATCAGTAGTAGTTTCTATACTTTGGTATAGGTGCTCTGGTAAAATTTGAAATAACTTAGAAAGATTTTAATATTATTTTGAGATTAGCAAATCGAGGATTTTGCACTTCAGTGGTATAAAAAATCAAGTTTGTGCCTAAACAAGTTTAGTTTTTCCAAATGCATTTTGTAATGCATAAAACAGAGGAGTTTAGGGATGAAATGGAATTGTATTAAAGCAGCCATGCAAAATCTACGCTAATGCTTTTTGGGATATGAATTAAAATTGTTATTTGTCTAAATATTTCTATGCCATAATGCTGTCAAGAAAGGCATTTTCCTTTTTTAAAGTCTGAATTATTTGATGTTGAGATGAAGAAGTGCTTGATAGGTATTTCGTAACCCTGGTAACTATAAACTAGCATGCGTTATTCTAAAACACCTTCTGGGAGAAACATACCCAGCTAATAACACACTAAAACACCAGAGTCCATTTTGCATCATTGCATGTGTAGTGGCTAACTGAATCCAAATTACTCCCTGCTTTTGTTAATAAACAAAAAGACAAAGAGAAAGGGAGACGAGATGAAAAGTTAAGGCTGCAAATAGCCTCGAGTCTGGCAAATAGTAGTTAAACTTCTTGTCCTTGGTAACTATAGAAACCCCTTTAGGTAAGAGTAGAACTCAGGCATTTTGTAGTCTGCAATTTACAAGCTGCTTATTTAATTATGAAGGAATATGAAACTGCTAGGGGCAATGCAATTGTCATACTGTGATATGTATTTGTAGTGATAGTACAACAGGCAATGGGTTTCAACTTAAATGGGTGAAGTTCAGGTTAGATATAACGAAGTTCTTTACTGTGATGGTGTTGAGGCCCTGGCACAGGTTGCCCAAAGAAGTGGTGAATGCTCCATCCCTGGTAGTGTTCAAGGCCAGGTTGGACAGAGCCTTAGGTGACATGGTCTAGTGTGAGTCATCACTGCCAATGGCAGGGGGTTGGAACTGGATGATTTTAAGGTCCTTTCCACCCCTAACTATTCTATGATTCTGTAATTCTACAATACTGTTTTGAAAGCAAAATCAGGTACAGCGAAATACACAAAGTAAACTTTTTGGTTTAAGGCTTCTATGAAACTACAGCACATTGCTCTTTACTGAGATTTGTGATGGATATTTTTTTGTTTTTTTACCAAAAGGGTGTGAGGAGCCAAAATTAGTAATACAACATTTTGCCATAATATCCCTCAGTAGATTCATAGTAATTATGTCCATTCTATGCCTCATGAACAAAACCAAGGTCAGGGTGTATTTCAGTTAAACCCTAGGTGTTACCAAAGTGCAGCACAGCCAGAACAGCAAGCAAGTTATTACCATATCTATCACTGCTGGGCAATGAATAGGTGCTCTTGCATACAGCATTTGTACACCTTTAAATACTACAAGTGGGTAAATGTTTCAGTTCAAATTAGGAGGCAGCTGGTGAAAAAAAAATGAGTGAAACTATATGATGACTCAGAGGGACTATAATAACTACCTATAAGTAATTTCCCAGATCTGAACAACAAACTTTGACCTGATGTTCTGTTGTTGGGAGTTGCATGAATATAGGGGCCCCAGGGCCCTCGCTGTACATTGGGAGGTTTGGCAACCATCCATCTGTGAATGATCAACTTAATAAGATATCAAACATAAACTCAAGCTCACAAGGCCTCTGGAAAGGAGATAGGTAATATTAATCTAGTTTATGGCTGAAGAAATTGAGACAATAATGGATTAAACCTGTTGTCAAAATTTAACATACATTGCTGTCCTGGGTTCAGCAGTAGCAGTCATTTTTTTTTCTCCTTCTCAGTAGCTGGTGCAGTGCTGTGGTTTTGACTTTCAGTCTGGGAATAACGCTGATAACACCGATGTTTTTAGTTGCTGCTCAGTAATGTTCACTCTGACCAAGGACTTTCTGAGTCTTATGCTCTGCCAGGGAGGAGGGGAAGCCGGGAGGAA
>WTXV02041031.1:8680-22703 GCA_009823435.2 Nymphicus hollandicus
CAATAGGACAAGGGGTAATGGGTTCAAACTTAAACAGGGGAAGTTTAGATTGGATATAAGGAGGAAGTTCTTTACTGCAAGCGTGGTGAGGCACTGGAATGGGTTGCCCAGGGAAATTGTGAGTGCTCCATCCCTGGCAGTGTTCCAAGGCCAGGCTGGACAGAGCCTTGGGTGATATGGTTTAGTGTGAGGTGTCCCTGCCCATGGCAGGGGGTTGATCTTAAGGTCCTTTCCAACCCTAACTATTCTATGATTCTGTGCTTGGAAATTATTGTTAGTCAGTGGGAACAGAAACCGTGAGATAAAAGTTTTGTGGTAGCAGGTTGATAGTTCCGGTGATGACCTTAGGAAGAGTACGGAAGACAGGAAAAATCACAAGCTACTGGACAGTTAAGGCATTTATTGCTGATAGAGCCAAAAAGTGGAGAAGCCATGGAGAACCCTAGTGTTGCATGGATTATAAATATCAAGTTTGTGGCAAGTTTGTGGCGTTTAGGGTAAAGTTAGCTTTACTCTACTGGCTTGTCTGACATGCACTGTACAGAACTCAGCCTTTAGGACACATATTTTCTTTGAGTCTCTGCTTAACATGGATATTTTGTGTTAGGATGCACAGTGCCTGCATAAAGATGAGAAGGTATCAACCAGTGGCATATAAGTCTGCAGACACCTGCAGTTTTACAAAGAGTATCTACATAGAAAAACACAATCTCTTAGAAACCCCACATGAAAGATCCCTTATTGAATCTAAATTGATTTCCTGTCACATTTTTTATTCATATTTGAAAATAAATGTTTAATTTGATGGGAAAAAGATTTTGAGATTTCTCTTCTGGCCTTGCTATTAATTTGGAATTTGAGTTTGGACCTGCATTTCAATAGCTTTTTCTTTCTCTTCACTGACCTGCAAAAATTAATGTAATTTTATTTATTTATTTGATATGGTACTTGCATGACTAATGCATTTTAAAATCCTTGTATAAATGCTGTCGTGGAGCACAGGGCGATTATGGTGTTTGCACTGTGCATTTTAAAACAGCAAAGAAAATATTTAGAAAATTGTTCTTATGAGTTTTATCAAAAGTATTTTGAGGAATGTTTGGAACTGCAGGCAGTGTTTGATGCAAAAGATCAGGTATATAACTATATTTCCATTACGTCCTTGGCAGCGATTATATTTTCTGTACCAGTTTTAATGCTGAATATCAGTTATATGACATCTGTGAGTTCTTGAATGTTGTTTATTTTTTTTCAGATCTTGATGATTTACAGAAGTAGTTCTTTAGTAACATTTCTTCCACTGAACTTATTTTTTCCTAATTCCCACTTAATTTTAAGAACTTCAGTTATTTAAAAACATGCTGACAGTAAATGCAACCCTTTTTTAAATTCCACTACCTACCTGTTATTCTGTTTTTTCTGATGGACATAATCAAAATTCTTCTGCTTCCTCTTTGGTGTTGTGTTCTTTCATGACATCTAGAGGCCAAAACTGATTTGAGCTGTAATTAATCTTTCTGCGAGGCATTATAGACCCATTGCCAAATCAGAGATAGGGATCACACTGTCTGCCTACATAAAATTATTGAGCATCCCGGAACAAATCTGCATTCAGAAGTTATTTCATAGTGTCATCATCCAGCAGATACAAAAGATCTGTTCAGGAAAAAAAAAAGAAGTGTGAAAAACAAAGACTGCATTTGTTTTATATGCAATCCTCTGTGCAATTAATTCATATACAAGTTGTACTGTAATCTAATTAGAGCATCTGACATTTGCCTGTGACAGCCAGAAACCGTTAGGTAATCAATAGTGCTAATATAAAGTGCCTGATTGAATATACCTTTTCCATCTGTATTCTCAAGTTGATATGCAAATTCACCTTGCCTGTATGATTTCTAATTCCTGTGTTCTGATTTTTGCTTTTAACTGCGTCTACTGCCTCCATCACAAGACCAAGAAGACCAAAATTTGCTATAATAAGCAGAGTAAGTTATACTGTTGAAGCTTCATGCACATTCATGTGAGCTCCTTAAAAACATCTCATTCAATAAAGATGTTTCATTAAGTCATTATTATATATTTGTAAACATATTGCTAAATACAGCAAGCAGAAAATAACTCATGTTGCTTTCAAACTTAAGTTTACTTGGCCTAAATGGGGATCACAAATAACTATTTTTATTATTTTTCTGTTTTATTAATAGGGAAAGATAAAGATTCATTCTGTGATGATGCGTGCAGAAAATACTTCCCCCTGTTGAAGAGAAGGATCTTTTTCTGTAAATTACTGTGCTTCCTAGATCTGGTTTATTATTTTAGATTATATATTTTCACTTCCCACTGCCCTAAGACTGCATATCAGGTTGACTATTATCCATATCATGGTAAAAACACTCTCTCAGGATGTAGCCCATTGATTAGCAATTAGCTAAGCTTGTTTCAAGTCATAAACACTTTAGGCCTTGAACTGATGTTTACACTGAACCTTCCTAACTAGTTTATACTTGTTCCTGTAGCCTTGGAATTCAGTTTGGATTACCAACACTCAACTGCAAGTCCTTGAATGTGTGAGAGATCACTATCAATAATAGTAATTACTTTCCATATAACGTTATGCCTAAAAATGTTGTACTGCTTTAGAAGTCTTTGAAGTTAAATCACAATGGTATCTTCATTTAGTGCTCAAACTCAGCCCCTGAACCCTGTTCTTTTGCTTGTCTGGAATTGGTGGGACAGTCTATCCCATCAACAGGTCCAGGAAGGAGTCAACAAGTTGCCTTGGAAATGGAAGGGGAAGCTCCTGCTAATGCCAGGAACTGGAGAAATCTGGGGCACACTTGAAGCGATTTCTTTTATGTTTGTCTGCAGTCACTGAGCCTAATTGGCTACAGTTTTCCTTTTCTTCCACAGAAGACTTATTTTAGCAGAAACATCAAATGCCATGATGGTTTTTCCATTCTCATGAAGGATAATCGTTATCTGTGATTGTACTTTTAAAATAATATTAAATTATATTCATTTAGTACACTAACACTCTTAATAGCAAAGAAAGACTGTGAATCAGTTTTATGTTTGGATGTCTAGACCTAGCACAGCACAATACTATAACTTCTTAAAAAGTACCTGAAGAAAATACAGGCCTAAATTTTGGTGGCTGTTGCTCTAACTTCGTTTCCTAAGGTACCCAGATATCTTTGAAATTACTGACTTTTGGCTTGTATATTTCAAATAAATCCAGTCTACTCTGGAAAACCACCAACCAAAGCATATGCATACACGTTTCAGGCGAATTTCTCTCAAGTTTCCTGTTCTATAAACTAAAACTAGAACCTGAAGATGTAAACCCAAGGCAAAATTAAAAAAAAAAAACCCACCTCTTTCCACTTCTTACTGTGCAATTTAAATCACAGGTTTTAGTTCATAGTATTGAAATACTTTAAGTAAACTGATGGAATAAGAAAGGGTAAAGGTGACTTAAAATAGGAAAGGGTGTTGAAGGCTTTATTGGAAATGCCAGAATATGTTTATTCATAGATACCTCAGAAATAGTATTTATAAGCCTGTGTATTATGCATATAAATCTTTATAAAAATTGCTTTGTATTCCAGTTTAAAATTCCAGTTTTAGCATATGTTAGGATATAAGATGATTGGCATCTCTCAGGTAGCCAAGTACTGTTGGGTTATTTTTAAATGTTCTAGAATTATCATGGTAGGCATACACTTGCGGGTTAGCATTGCTTTTGTGAAGTTTAGAGTTATTTTTGGTTTACAGTAATTATTTCAGGAGGATTACCACATCCTTTTGATATTTTTGTGCTTGAAGAACTAATTAATATCCTAGATAGTCTAAGTTACATGTTTGCTTACTAGGTTTACTCTATTTAAATTATTTCAGAACTTACGTACTAATAATGCACAAAAGTAATGTAATATTTCTGTACCAATTCTGACTTATCTGAGTATCTTAAATCATATCTTATTTCAACTTTAAGAGCTGATGCACTGACACACTAAAGAAAGTAGAGAGTGTGAGCAACTTCAGCTGGATTTTACTGCTGTTTTGTCTCTCCCAAGCACTCCTAAAAAGCCAAGGCATGTCGATGATGCATAAGATAGATCCTTCATTTGAAATATTAGTGACATCAATGTGTTATATAAGGGCAAAAGAGAGAGCTCAGTCTCTGAGTCACAACTTCTAGAAGCTCTATGGGCATGTATGATTACATTCTGCTTCTCCCAGTAGAAGCAATGCTGTGAAAAAGGAGTCTTTCAGGAGCTGTTGTCCAGGTAGTATGTGTCCATGTGATTTTTAAATTCCATGAGAAAGGAGCTGAGCACTGTATTACATTCCTAATGCCTTTACCCAGTCCCCTTCAGACTCTTGATACATTACAAACACCAAAGACTTGCATGCAAATCTGTTTGACTATATAGGTCTGATGTTAACCTACCAGTATTTAGTCTTACTGTAGTTAAGTATAATTAACTAATAATAACAGATAATAAACATAACTTTTAATTTTCTTGAACTAAGGAATTCAACAGCTTTTAAAAATAAATGTCAAGAATGCATAATACTTTCTTTTTCAGGTCATTAGTAAAAAAAGACAGATATATGCTAAATGGACCAACACTTTTCTTAAAGGAATAAAATTTTAATTAACTTTAACTTAGATTAATTAACTACCTTGTAATTTCTCAGAAAAACTAATTGTCCTTACAGGCTGCTTAGTAATTTTGGGGATAATGCAGTACATTCATCACTTCCAATAAATAAGTCCTTGCAAGATGGAACTTGGTCAGTACTAGTGGTGCCAGAAATGAGATCTCTCCTGAGCCTTCTGTAGGCTGAGAGCCCCAGCTCTCTCAGCCTTTCCTTATAGAAGAGATGCCTCTGTCCCTTAACTTTCTTTGTGGCCCTTCCCTGGGTTCTCTCCATCTCTCTCTTGTACCAGCAAGCCCAGCACTGGACACAGTACTCCAGGTATTCTGAATAGAGGGGAAGTATCACCTGGCACGTTTGCAAATAATACACAGCTTTGAGAAATTCAGTTGGGCTTCTTTTAGTAACTTGGATAATCTTACACACAGACAGGTCAATGAAAAAGCCATTTGGGACCCCTTTTGTTTCAGTCCTTCTGGTTGGGCAACAGCTGTAGGTAATTGTTCTCCAAATATAGCCATAAGGCCATTTTTGCCTCTGCTCTATCACTTAGATATTTCCTAGAAATCTATGTTGAAAGTCAGGGCTTGCAAAATTGGGATTAATTCACTTCTTCATGCACAGATGTCTGGTAACATTTTAGGCAACATGAAATATCCTGCCTGGCCTCCAACTGTCAGCTAGAAGACAGCACATCTCCCTTGGAGTTTAAGTCATGTCTGCCAGCCATGTATGGTTGTCGTGAATGCCTTCATTGGTAATGAATATTGTATTTAAGCAACTGAATCCAATCCCTGCTCTTTGTTTTATGTATTTTTGTCCCACTCTACCCCTAGACTTTTAAACCTGTTCTAAAAAAAATGAAAAAGATTTGAAATAATTTGCTCTTGACAACGGTTACTTGTTTTCTTGTAATCTTCCAGGTGTTGTGTACTTTGATTATTTATCCCAGAGCTCTCCTAAGGAGTGAAGTTAAGCTTTCTGTTCTTAATTCCATATTTTGTTTCCTTTTTTTCCTGTCCTTTTTCAAAGAATGTCATTATACTTTCTATTTCTTGCCTTGTAGGACCTCATCTGCCTTCAACATATCAAATACTCTGACTAGCAGCTGACCACAAAATAGTAGTCTGATCCTTATAGAATAACGTAGCAATCCAAATATAACAGCAGTTAGTCATTTGCTGTAAATAAACTGCTGTCTCCTCTCCCTTCACCATATCACCATATTTGCTTCCCCACACCACTGAATCCGGCACTGGCACTATGGCTGTGAGCACGTGGCCCTAACTGCTGGACCTTTGGATGCATCTTTAACACGCTGCATAAAGAATTACCTTTCTGTACAATAAAAACCTCCGCTACTCTCCGCCAGGCATCCTCAGCAGTATCAAAAATATTGTGAAGTGCAACACAATTTTAGACATACATACATAAGTACCTTCTTGCCTGCTTGCGCCATCACAGACTGGCACCCACAGTCGTAGCAAATGCTAGCTCATTACTGGGGTAGCAATATTTTTTACTGTTTTGATGCAGCAGAGTAGAAGCAGTTTGAATCCAAGCAATGACCTACCAGCAGGATGTTTGCCATTTATGCTTTAAATGTATTTTTAGTGAACAGACCTTTAAGAAATCAATGAAAAGCTCTGAAATGGTAATTTTTCAAATGGCTAATCTCTTCTTCAGCTTTTCCATTGTATCAGATATCAGGATCATTTAAGGCTGAAGCACAAACTACTTTTCTCTCTCTCAGAATCTTTCATTTCTCTTTTTATCTCAAGTTTCAGCTTCAGCTACTGGATTTGGGCAGTCCCTGGAATTTAAATACCAAATACCTTCCAAAAGACTTTGAATTTCTTACAGTGACACAGAAAATTAAATTAGGTTTAAAGATGGTAATTATAAGCACCTGCATTTTGCAGCTTTCATGTACAGAAAACTCCCATCGATTTCAGTATAGACTTGGTTTTGCCATCTGCGTCACTAATGAGAATAATTTTAGTCGTAGGTTTTATGGAATATGAATTGTAGATTTAGTCTTGATATATCACCTAACCCTAACCACAACAAAAAGAAGTTATAGTCCAAAGAGCGGTAAAACTCTGTAAAGTTTTACTACAAACACTGTACCAGCTTTCATGGCAAAGCAGCACCTCCAGTTTTCAGAGGTTCCTATTCACACCACTGTTGCTTTGCAAGTGAAACTTTAAAGATAAAACTATGCTTAAAAATAATTGCATGTTTACTTTTGCATAAGAGAAAAAGAGATTTGTTACCTACAGAAAAAAAGATGTCAAGAGTCAGGGTTTCTTCCTTTATTATTGAATACTAAGTGTTTTTTAAAGTCAGAACAATCTTTAAATATTTAAAAATAAACCCCTAGAAATTGAGTCACCCCTGCCTTTTTAACTGCATGTGCTAGCGTCATGTTATGTCTTTTGATGTGGTTCTTGGAATCTGTCATTCTAACAGTAGTGTAAAAATGTGTAGTGTAACTAACCCAGTTGTGCTATAATAAGCCGGGGGTGAAGGAACTTCATGTCCTTCTGGTGCCCCAGTGGAGTACTTGAACAGAGTTCATCTCCCTTTAGTACAAATGGAAGGATTCACCTTTGTAGCTGAGTTGGAGGTTCCAGATCTACACCAGCGTTAGTTAGGTGATGCTGAAATGATTTTACAGTTTCACATATGTGCTACTTCTATATATGTGATGTGGCATGAATTAGAGCTATGGATTCACTGATTCCATTATTTTTGGAAAAGCAATGATAAAAGTTCTTGTCATTATGATTTAAAAAAATTATTATCCTCAAGTTGCCAGTTTCCATGCAAGTTATAGGGTATTAAATTTTAAATAATCATCAGAAAAGACAGCTTGAAAAATGGCAGCATAAATAGGTAGAGTGTATTTATATCTTCAGTTCACATATTTCATCTGTCTTGTTCTCATTAATCAAAGTCAAATGTTTCAAAAATTAATCAATTTATTAAGTCACTCCAGCTATACACACTTGTACCTTTCCTTCTTTTTTCCTTCTTTTTATTATTTTTAAGCAGAGATTTGTTTAAAGGAATGACTGACAACGTTAATGATGCAAAGAGAGTATTTTTAGAAGGGTATTTGATTGGACTTTGTAATATTTCTGCTATTAATCATTATACTTTCACTGATTCCTGAAAGGTTTTCTACCATACCTTATTCTAGTTTTCAGGAAGTATCATAAAAGTTAAGAGACTACTCATTAGGTTTGATGCTTATATGTTTCAAATTGCAAATTTATCTTTTGGGACTGTTTATAAATTGAATTACTGTGTAGAATTAGAATTTACCTTCAATGCATCTATTAGCTATTCATAAGTCAAGTTTTGATGACATTTTGTCACATAGCCAAAGTTGTTGAAGTGTACCCCTTGTGTATGTTTGTGTAACACTAACCCCGAATTTAGATCTTTCAGGGTTTTTTTGTCCATGAAAAAGCCAGTGAACTGGAAAAAGAAAGCATGTGCCATGCAGGCTTTCCTAAATGAAGATGTCTAATGTACCCTAATGTTATACAAATATCTAGTCTAATAACAAAATTTGTTACAAAAACACAAGAGTTACAGGGAAAGTTGTCTTTCTAATAAACTCTTAGTTGTGTTGATTACAGCCCGTCTTCACCTTTCAGAAGATTCAGAGAGGAACTACTAGTGCACCTGAAGAGTTTTGCTAGCTATTCCAAATTATGTGCTGCTGGAAATCTGTGGACTGCTCAAGCAACAAGGTAAAGCAGGGGCACACCTGGATAACGCTGACTATATGATGCTGCTGGGTGTGAGAAGACTAGCAAGCAGTGCTGCTTTGGAAAGTTGCAGTTACTGAGTTAGTTGCTGAGGAAGACACATGCTTTGGCTCAGGCCTTACACAAGCAGTGGTGGTATGAGGGGAACAGTGGTCTATTAAGGTAATTTTCTTCAACTAAAGAAAAGCACAGTGTGGTGCTTCCTGGAGATCTCTGCAGAAGCTCCTGGAGGTGGAGAAGGAAGGGTTCATGGGTTAGCCTCAGTAAGCCTTTGGAATGCAAGTGTAAGGCAGATGTTTGGTTCAGCTGGTGGGAAGGTGAAGTGGGTACATGACTGAACTCTAAAGTCAGTTCTGCAAGCCTTATACAATGAAGGTGCAAAGAGTCTCAGCAACTCATGCCTTGATATGTGCCAAATTGTTTGTTAATGTGGACATAATCCTTGTTGTCGAAACCAGCTTTCTGTGCCTATGGTAGCAGGTTTATAATACTCTGAATACAATAAATTTAGGCTGGATTAGGGATGAGTAAATCTGGTAATCTAGAGAACATAAATATCTAGGGACTAGAGTGTTCACACTAATTCAGTAAGTGTTCCCACTGCCAGGTAAATGAAAATAGATAGTTTAATAAATTCATCTTTTGTTATGAAGTTCCCAACCTTTTTTGCTGCTGGACATCAACAGGCGATGGATACACTGGGATTTTTTTTTGTGCTTCTCTGGTTATCCACATGGCCATGATTCTAAAGTCTAGGTATAAATGTAAGTTTTGAAATTGAAAGAGGAATGAAAAATGTGTTTGGTTTAAATTAGGAAGACATTGGAAGAGGCTTCAGTGCAATAATAGTCAGAGGAAAGCAATTAAGATATAAGGAAGACTGTCAGATTTTCAAGGCATTCTTCTCTAAATAGACAAAAATGCAAGGTGAGTGGTACCCCAGAAGAAGAGGCTGCACTTACAGAGCATATGAAAGATATGCAAAAAGTAGTGTAGAGAGATATCGCATCTCTAGAAGTATTGTCATTCATATTATTATTGATTCCATTAATAATACTGCTATTAATATGGATAATGGATAACAATAGGTAATCAGTAGCAGGAAAGTACCACAGGTGATCTGGAAGGTGGCTTTGGAAGAGTCACTCATGAGCAAGAAGACGTGGGGCATTGACACATATGCTGAACTCTGGATGGCAGGTAAGGAAGGAAATTCACAGCATGGTGCGTGAGCTAGAGAATCCGGATAGACACCAGAATTAGAATTATGTTTTGTGAGCCAGCTGTATGGTGTCATGGAAAAAAGGCTAAACGCCTTTAAAAAGATCATAAAGAACTTGAGATGGAATGTCAGATTACTTGAAGATCCCCTATAAAGTAGATTCAGAGTGCAGCTAAACCCAGTCTTCTGTTTATTGCAAAGCAAGTTATACTTTGTAGGCTGTGAAGACCCAAGGATTTGAGGAGAAGCAGATGAACCTGATTCCTTACTAGTCTGGCAACCAGCGAAGAAAGAAATTGATGCAAGACCAATATGCCTCACTAAGGGTAAGAGATTTATCCAGTTTAGGTTTCTATCACATGATTTTTGTCTGCTTTCCTGAAGTACTTTTAAGAATGTACCTTTTGTCTGTGAAATTGATTTGAAAGCAGAGCTGGTACATTTGTAGTGATCAGTTAGAATAATAAAATACAACCATGATAGAACAAAGTAATTCTGCATCAAGTTTTATACTGAAGAAGGATCTTATTCGAAGAAGATGAACAGCTCTTTGTGCAGAACCTTGCAGGGCAGAAATTCAGCTACCTGAAAGCCTCTGTTTGTGCTGTCATAGTGAAGGAAAGAGATACACAAACTTAACATTTTCTTTTGCTAAGGAGAAAAGATCTCCAGGACTCCTGATAACTGGACTTGTGGAACAATAGTGTGGAAAAAAAAAGGAAAGTTTAATTTGAATAGGATTATTTTTAAGCAAAAGTTGGGAATGTGATGGGATTGCTTAAACATTTTTTCTGCATATATAAACCTGCATACTAAGTCAGGAAAATTCCCTATAAAAAGCACCTTTTCTATGCCTAAACACACTTGTTTCCAAAAGCAAAAGCCTGAAAATATAATAACAAATATGAGTGTTATTGATACTTAGGGTGTGGTAAATAATATACTTGGAAATAGTAAATAGTGTCAGCAACATTTGCAAGTGCAGTTATCTTGGAAACTTCATTGTCTGGGTAATTTTAGAGTAAGTAATGGAAAATACTGGAATTTTGCCAGTGGTTATTCCTTTATAGGGTCTCTTTTGTTTCATTACCTAAAATGAACGGATATCACTACTATTCCAGTGCAGTTCATTTGTAATGCACGCTGTATCACAGCTTTTACCTCATATAGGACTGGGCTATTTTATCCTCTACAGGTCTGTACCCAGTCATCCACAGTGCTTTATTTATTTATGGCTTCCCTGAAATAGTCCTTGCTTCGGTATTTTTCATTTAAAAATGAAATAAAACTTTACTGGACCATGTCTGGGAGATGCTCAGGTCTAATAAGTTTATTAGCTTTTCTCTGATGAATTTTGGAGGCTTCTCCCTTCTTCCACTGAGATGGGTGTACATGGATTGATTAAGTGCAGTCATTCCCTAAGTGGAAAATCAAATTAAATGCAAGCCAAGGAAATAGAACGGTTAAACTATGGCACACTGATGTTAGGTTGCAGTGAGTATGTGAGGAGGGCAGTCATCCTTGGAAGATGCTACTATGCAGTTTTCTTTCTTGCCTGTATAATCTAATGCCAGAAATACTGGAAGCTTTTGATGCATTAGCATTGTGTTGCTGCTGTGGATGGAGCTGATTTGCTGGTCATACTGGAGAAAAAGCTTAGTTGAGCCTTACCTCCACCCATAAAAAAGAACCTGGAGTATTTTATTGAAACCTGCTGGGAACCTCTTTGCAGTGACCCAGGAAATCACTTAGTGCAAAAGAAGTTCCTGTTTTGTTTTCTTGTCTACTATAAAGGACGGGCTGGACCCGACAGTAGGACCTCTGCCTGGGTGTGCTGGGGAATCATGAAAATAGTGAAACAATACAGAACTCTAAAGTTATACATCCACAGAGAAAACAGCTGAATATAATCCTCTCTCATGTAATTCATGGATTTTTTTTATTATTAATAATTTTAACTGTTTCTGGAAACTTATTCCCAATTAAATAAACAGCTGTTAAAAATTTAGGACATGTTCTGATATTATGCCACAGCTTATTTGAATGTACATGCAAATAAATGCATAAGAAAGATAGAGATATAATTTGTATAGTATTTCCCTGCCCTTACTAACTACACCAAGCACTGAACATTGGAAAAACCAGCAAATCCCCCACAAAATTCATTAAAGGTTTTTGATTCCTACTGTGGGGTTTTTTTGTTTTGTATATAAATTCAGTTTGGATCTGTGAGTGTGAGCAAGGCCTTAGGGCTTGTTGGACTCCAGCCGAGATGCTGAAGGCTCTGTGGCAAGGCACAGAAATTCAGAGATACTATCCATTGATTAGAAAGCCCTGTTTTAACATGGGGCTTGAAGTTCAACTGCTCTTTCATTTAACTTGATATCCTCTTGTTTGCCAATACATCTAGGAAAGGAAAAAAAAACTAAAACCCTCTTATTGTTCATAAATGACAGGTCTGCACTGCAAGGTGATGCAATAAATGCCATTTAGATGACAGAGGGTCAGGTGTCAGTGGGTATCACTGGCAAAATCACCACACATTAACAAAAAGAAAATCCAGTGTTCCCTCTAGATTTCTCAGCATTACCCATTTTTATGGCATAAAATAAAGTATTAAACAGTGCTTTTGTATTAGGAGAAATCAGTGGGTTCTTCTTATTTAGAAAGGCAATTCACTGGCAACATGGAATGTAAGAACTGTTTGCTTCTCTGATTTTTACACCATTATAATACCCAAGTGTGTATAACCTAACTGGAAGATGAGTTTGTTTTAACTTACGTAAGCATCCAGACAACTCCATTTTTATCACAAGTTCGCTCATAGTTTGGAATTATTTAGAGTGGAAAATCAGCTTCTGAAAAGCTGCTGTTAAAAAAATGATAGAGACACTTAAATACTTCTCCTTCTGAAGGTACAGTATTGTCATCACAGTTCTGCAGTGTCTGGCAAAGTGGCCTCAACTGCAGGTTAAAAAAAAGTAGTCAAGTTAATAGCCATAAGTGTGCCAGTGATTTGGAATGCCTGATTTTCTGGGCTAAGTACAAGCCCATTGTAAACTGGACATTTTTCTAAAGCTTTTTTGGGATGAACACTGGAGAAGTGAGATACTCAGAAATACCTCTGAGACTTTTTAGGGGTCTGATCCAAAGATGTAAGAGTCTCAATTTAAAAAATAATCAAGTTAACCCCATGCCATTGAGTTACTTAAGTATTAATTTAAAATCAAATTATCCTGTAGTAGTCATATTCTACATGCTGGAAGCACAAATGTTCTTAGTTTCTGAAGAATATGTTCCCTTAGCGGTGAATTGTTACTCAAAATTAAGCAGACAAGAAGACTGAATAATGCATAAGATCTGTGACACAAACAGGAATATAATCCTTTTTTCCAGGACCCTAGCCTAATACCTTATCCATAAGATTATCTTTTGCTGTCAAGATCATTTATCTACAAATGGAGTAGTAGAACTAGAAAAGGTAGAAGAGAAATCGACAGAGTTATGGAATAGTTTCTTTATGAAGAATAATTTTATAGACAGGGGCTCTCCAGCCTGGAAGAGAGAGCACTGAATGGGAGATATGATAAAAGACTGTAAAGTCAGGACTGCAGTGAAGAAAACGAGTGATGTTTCTCATAAAAAAAAGGAAGGAGTAATTGTTAAATGGAATAAAGTGGATGCCTATTCATATAACTGTGGATTGTGTGGATCATGTTGACGTAGGATGTTGTGACATTAGGCTGGTTCTAAAATGATCAAAAAAACTGATGAAAGAAAATGCAATCAAGGGCTATTAAATATAAATTTTAAACATAAGGATTAAATACTGATATTTAATATTTAATCTGTATTCGAAAGTCTATACACTCTAGAAAACTGGAAGCTGCCAGAGAATCCAGCATATTTTGAGCACTCTGTCCTTGAATGCTTCTCTAGGCATCCTCTGCTGGCCACCCTCAAGAGCTGACGCACTGAGCTGGGCAGACCTTTGGAACTCATTTTAATAGGAATGAATATAAAGGGTAATGAGGACCCATTAAACAAGTTATTTGAATGAGAAATGTAAATGTATAAACTAAATGTTTAAAACTAAATATGGAATGAGATAGTATAGTAATTATTATATCAATAATGTTATTCTAAGAAATGGTGACTTCTATTTGTCATCTACATGACCTATAAAATGCATGTTCATGTGGTTACCGCAAGTATCATTCCAGGTTTATGCAGTGATACTCCATGGGTATTTGAGGACACTTTATGTGGATTATTACTCAAATCTTAGTTGTTAGAATTAAAAAAAAAAAAAAAAAAAAACCCAACAAAAAACAAAACCCCAAAAAACAGG
>WTXV02041032.1:0-15244 GCA_009823435.2 Nymphicus hollandicus
GGGAGAGGTGCTGTCCCCGTTTTTTCGGCTAGTGCGCCCCTGGCCGGTCGCTGTGGGGAGAACCGCGGCCTCCGGTCCCCGGGCCCTGAGGCGGCGCTGCGGGTGGCAGGGACGCGGAACGTGGAAGCTGCTAGTCTCGGTTTCCCATGCTATGCGAGCATGCACACGCGCGGTTTTTATTAGTGCCACCTGACCCAACTGTGTTACCACTCCTCATGCATAACGCCCTTTTGCCCTTTATTAACTACATAAATAACGATGGGGAAAGCAAGGGTAATAAAATTACAGTACCTTCCTTTTCTAACCAGCAATCGAAGCCCCCTCTATTTTGTCGAGTTAAAAAAAGAGAGTAACTTGAGTATGTCAGTACCACAATTCATCATTATATCAAATAAATTTCTCAAGCCTTAACTTCCCGTGCTTGTACTGCTTCAGAGCCTGCACCTGCATACACCACAGAGTTGTAGGAGAAAGGTCCACTGGGTGCCAGGATGCCCTGCACTGGCAACGGCAATTCCAAATCCTGCAAATCTACTCCATCTCATCTAGGCCAGTGACAGCTAACAGCCTGATTCGTTAATTGCCGTTGTGGCCAGGAGAGACAATAGTATCCTGGGTGCACTGGGAGGAGTGTGGCAGCAGGTCGAGGGAGCAGAGCCTCCTTCCCTACTTGAGCCTGGTGAGGCCACATCTGAAGTACTGTGTCCAGTGCTGGGCTCCTCAGTACAAGAAAGACAAGGAGCTACTGAAGAGGGTCCAGCGGAGGACCACAAGGATGATCAGGGGTCTGGAGCATCTCTTATGAGGAGAGACTGTGGGAGCTGGGCCTGTTTAGTCTGGAGAAAAGAAGACTGAGAAGGGGATCTCATTAATGCAGATCAATAACTCAAAGGAGATGGTGCCAGACTCTTCAGTGGTGCCTGGCAACAGGACAAATGGAGCAATGGCCATAAATGACTTCTTTACTTTGAGGGTGGCAGAGCACTGTAACAGGCTGCCCAGGGGATTGTGGAGTTTCCCTCTCTGGAGACATTCAAAACCCGCCTGGAGGTGTTCCTGTGTAACCTGCTCTTGGTGGCCCTGCCTTGGCAGGGGGTTGGACTGGATGATCTCCAGAGGTCCCTTCCAACCCTAATGATCCTGTGATTCTGTGATTAATGGTGATGTTTACTAAAAAATACAAGAACTGAGCTGTGCAACAAGAGGGCATTTCAGCCAGACCGCCTAAAATTCTGGTTTATATCAGTGTATACAAATTAATGATTAATAAGCAAATGTGCTAAATGTGAAATGCTTCAAAACTCTGTACTTAAGATGTTTTTACTTGCAGTATACAGGCCACAATGATTCCTGAACACAATTCCTCCTTACAAAATCAAGGAAGGTGTATGCTTCACAGTCCTAACATTAAGATTAAAAAAAAAAAATCCTGCCTTAGCCCCTCTGCTCACACAGGGGTAGTGACACCTGTGCCCCCAAGCACTTGCTTTCTCCCAGCCTATGGGTTTGCTGACTGTGCAGGCAGCTTGTCCAGCTGTGGGAACACTCGTAAGTCAGCCATGGTTTACCTATCAAACCTTGGAATTAGCACTGGCAAATAAGGGAAGGTTAACAGACTAATTTAAAGGTAAGCAAGTCAAATCACTGCACAGTCTAGCTAAAGACATTTAGCTGCAGGAGTGGAGTTTTTGTTTTGCTGGCATTTCTATGACAAAAACATGCCTGGCTATGTAACCCTCTTAGTTTTCACTTTGAAGAACAGCTGCTGCACCAGAAACTCTTAAGCAAATGAAGGGATTATAACACTACTGTCTAGAGAGAAGGACTTCAGGATTGAGAGGCTGAGGCTTAGGAAACTGGGGAGTTAAGTAAGAGACAGGCTGGGCACAAGGACCATGGAGCTTGGTGGGAGACAATCTGTCGAGTGAGGCTCCAGCTTGAGAGTTAATACTTAGGGAAGGGTGGAGATCTCTAATTCCCCGGTCCCTGCTCGCAGTGAGCTCTGACCTGGCTCAGTTCCCACTAACCAGCCCAGGCTGTGTCTGCACTGCTTTTCATTGTTGGTCAGTTGCTGGAGACTTAGCGGCAATAGCCAAAGCTCCCATAGGAATGTTTAGCAAACTCAAGTGTCTCACAAACTTTCCTTTTCCCTATATCCACACATAAAACATGACCCAAAGGCCTGTTCAGGCTTATCTGGGGAAAGGACTGAGCCTGCTATAAATCTGCACTGTATTTGTTCTAGCTGCCAGCTTTTACTCAGTCTCCCTGAGTGAGCCTGTCCAGCCTTTTGTGCATGTGTGAGCCCTCTTGGCTGCTTTGGTCTGGAAGCCTGCAAAGCATGGTGTTCTCACTCACCCTCTCTAGATCCACCAAGGATGTCTAAAATAACTCTGAATGAGCCCTTTCCCTCTTCAGGGAAGTTCAGGCACCTGACCAGAGGTGAAAAAAACAGCACCTATCCACTGGCTACCTTGGTTGGAAAAGTGTAATACTTAGGCCAGAAACGCACGTAGATGCCTAAATGCTTTAGAAACAGGTCTTGTTCACAGGGTTTCCTTGATCCTTGACCTTAGAATAGGTCAGCATCTGATGCTTGAGGTGGCAGTTTTGTCAGGCAGAGCATTGTCCACAAGTCTGTTGCCCTATTTCTTCGGAAATGCTGTTCACATGTGAGTGAAACAGTGTCAAATGCTCTCCACTTTTCCCTGTGCCAGACAAGAAGAACATAGAGCCGGCAAAGCCTGGCCTCAGCTCCTGCACAACAAACAAACAGTGCCCCCGGTTTGACAAAGCACTGCTTGATCTTCCCAGTAGAGAAAGCCAACCCATGGTGTTAGCAAGGTTGCTCTCTGGACACTCAGGTTTCCTTAGTGCCTGTGTTAGACCCAGGAACGACCCAGATTCTGCATCAATCTCATTTGCCTTTGATCAGCGCTTCATTTCTGTTGGCAGTGTTTACACCCCTTTACACTCTTTGGGATCCTTAAGTTTTTCTGAGCTCAACATCTAAATCATAGGATAGAAGTTTTACAAGAGATTTAAGTACACGGTTATGAAATTACTGGTGATGCTACTGATCTGACCTGTAATTTTATCAAACATTAACTGAAAATTGCTGACTCCAATAATGCTGCTGCTTATAAATGGAAATTCGCTGGGCTCCTATCAGGGATATAGCCTGTTCAGGGATGTTTCTACTAGTGTGAATAAAGGAGTTGCAACTTTCTTATAGATAGAGTATGCCCATTGGCTTTTGTATTTTAAATTAAAGCCTAGAGAAATAACTCCTGCACTTAGGAGCTGTATTTTTTGTCCTTGCTTACCCAGAACTGCAATAAATACTAACAAAAAAGGTAAAGAAAATTTCAGTTAAAATTAAGGATATTCAGTTTTGAGATACATTAATTTCCTCTACCAATGTGAGAAGGAAGCTTCACTTTTAAGTGTTTTAAGTGAGCTAGCTGCATGTCTTGTTCCCTGTACATTTTCATGTGTCAGGCATCTTCATTACTGGGAGCTTTGTTTGGCTCTAATATGATTCTTCGAAGGCTACATGGACCAGAAGTACAGAAGCATTTCTATAACTGGTGGCCTAAC
This sequence comes from Nymphicus hollandicus, assembly GCA_009823435.2. Taxonomy (NCBI): domain Eukaryota; kingdom Metazoa; phylum Chordata; class Aves; order Psittaciformes; family Cacatuidae; genus Nymphicus; species Nymphicus hollandicus. The sequence continues at coordinate 3,601 of WTXV02041032.1, forward strand.
ATCAAACGATTTTGGCTTCTGTATATGCATATATACAGTTTAAATCTAAAGCTATGGTTTTCTGAAATTAATAGGTATGAAGAAGAAAATTTAAAAATTATAAAACAAAAATAAGCATTCAACCACCTGAAGGTTAGTTTAGCCACATGATGAATGAACGCTTCCCAGGACAGGTACTGGAGTGGGTACCTCCACTTGCCAGCACCTGCCACCACTTGCTTCCAGTGGTACATGCAAAGTGCTGCCTTTATACAATATTTCCTGATTATAATACCTCCTAATATTTACAAGGTTGCAACTAGCAATTTAAGCTGTAAATAAATAAACATAAATTGTTTATTTTTAATTCCCCACCTATAACTTTTTTGACCTCTGAATTATTATCATCTTCCCTTTTATTGTCAAATAATAACTGTATATAGAACAGCAAGTTGAGAATGGCCTTGTCCATCTCAGTCAAGGCTTTCAGACTTGCAGTGCTTATTTCAGGGCCAAAATTCTTGTAGCCATCTAAAAATATGTTAACAAATAATCCAAGCACAAAGCTGTGACTCCTGTCTGAAGTTCATACAAGGGTCTCAAAACTGTATCTGAAAACCCAGGTGGAGAAGGTGGTGGTCACCATGTGTCTCTCTGCCATCATCTTCTGTTTTCCTTACCATACTGATAGCCTGCAGCGATAAGGTGAAGCAGGAGCCTGGTAGTGGTGGATCTGACTTCCTGGTTTGAGCATGCCTGCACCGAGAGAGGCGTGAGATGTGGTTTTGTCCTTACACTCTATCTTATTGTGGGGTTTGGCACCTCCTGCCTCTCCCTTGCATTCCTGAGCTGCCTGTCAGTCTGAGTGACAGTCCTCAGCTAGTGAGCGGAGTATAAAAGGGAGACAGCTCTATGCTTTGGACTACCAGGAGGATTTATGAGCTTCCAGTTGCCTTATCCCTTTTCGGTGTATTTGCTGAGAGAATAACTTATTCCTGTCATGGCTAATGGGTAAGAGAAAATCATACTAATGCTTCTCTAACGCGAAGGGCAGTGGGTTATGGGATATATTCTTCTGGTAGATGCGTAAAAGGGAGTTATGTGAAATGCAGCACAGCAATAACCCCACTTCCTGTTTCCATTCTGTTTCACTAACTCAGCATAAGAAATGGGTGAGACAACTGAAACATAAGCTGCTTAGCTAAAATAAGTTCATGCTAAGACCAGATTTTGCTTAAACATAGCTGATAACATAGAATTGGTTCTCCAAACATCACCTTGCCTTCCCAGGACTCTGACAAAGTGTTTGCCCATTAACTGCCTACCCTTATTTTGTCCATAGACAACATTTTTCTTTCCACCTACGAAATCTGTATTACTTGTCCTTCGCTATTTCACCTACCAGCTTTAAACTAAGAAAAATATCACTAGACTCAAGTAAAAGACATATATACTGGCATAAGAGGAAAATCAAGATAATTGTTTCTATCTTCTATTAACCATATAAGCTGATGCATGTATTTCACAACATTTGAACCAATTTTTTTAAATGATTGGAAACTTCTTGTAAATGGTTGCTCACCAGGCTTTCCAAATGCTTTTCTTTATGCCAAGATTAAAGGCTTTTTAAAGTTGGATGATGTTCAAAGGATTGCTGAAGGTAAATTTACTTTAGAGATGTTCAGTCAAACCTTCTTTGCAGGGCTTCATCTGACCCATTTGCAAGACATGTTTTTCTTGCTTTGACACTGTTGACTTGCTCACATGATTTGCCACTGACCCTTTAATTTTCTTCATGCCTTGAGTCATTTCTGATTTATAGCAATAAAAGACTTCTTGGGCATTGTTTTGCATAGAATGAAGGTTTCATAGAAGAAAATAACTTGGACAAAACAGACATACCATGTGAATGTTTCACTCAAAAGCTGTAACAAAATGGAGATGTTAGATTCTTTTGCTCTAGGCACATTGCTGGTGCATTGGAGTTACTATTGCAAAGAACCTCCCCATAAAGTTTTCTCATCTCTTACAAGTGCAGACTTAGTGTTCTTGTTGTTGAGTGGTTTGCGCACGTAAGCACATCTAAGCAAGACTTCAACTGGATAAAATCCAATTGGACAGACTTATTGCAAAGAAATAATTTATCCCATGTGAAAGCACAGATCTAACAACTGAGAGATTTCACCACAGGGAGAGGATTGAGAATTAATGATAAAAATCTCTGGTTTGAGTCATACATGTAATCGTATTGAAGAGCAGAGAGTAAATACACAATACTCTTTCCCAAGATCTTACCTAAATGCTGTGTGTCATGGATTTGCATGAAGGTGTTTGGCTGCTTCTCTTTGAAGTTGTTTCACCTCGTATGTGTAAGCTAAGGTTTACGGACATTTTTAAAAGAAGTACTGTCCAGAAAGAGTTTTTACAAGATGACTATGTAAGCCACTAAATAAGTTCTTTGCTTTGGCAGGGATATAGTTTTCTTTATTTCAATCTTCAGTTACAATGTGTACAGGACCTCTGCTCTGGGAACTAAAGGGGTATGAAAAAGGAGAGGAAAAGTTCATTATGATAGTGTGATAGCACCCAACAGAGAAGAAGGAGAGAAAAGGCTTTTATTTTATAATATTAAGTGACTATAGAGGTTTGGGACACATTTTCTGAATGCAGGAATACATTCAGTAGAAGTATATTTATTAAACAAATATAAGGCTTGAAATCTGTAGGTATGCTCTTGCTATAATCCTCTCCTGAGTAGGCACCTTCAGCTTCCCTCCATAAGCTCATGCAGTATTCCATAACATTTCTAGAGGAGGAAAGATCAAACAGAGCCTTGTAGTGCTTTATAAAAACAGGACAAATCTCCCAAGAGCAAAGAACGAGCAGGAGGTATTGAAGGGATGACAGTTTTCCTGTATAGGTGACTTTTACCAAAATACATACATACTAAAATATATGTACATAAAATACTATGTATTTTGAACAAAATATATATATAAAAAAACCCCAACAAACAACACCAAAAAAAACCCACCCCAAAACAAAAAAACAACTGACGTGCCCCTAATATTTCACATACCTTGGATGTTCAACAGACAGCAGACTCCTGTCGACCACTGGTAGTTACTTCCAAAGTAAAAACTGTATTAAACACAATATGGCAGCACTCCAACAGATGGGATAAGCCTGATGCAGAGGAATAGACAGCAGGAGGGTCCAGAGCACAGGACAAAAGTGATCCAATGAAGTTAGGTCAGTCCAAGGTCACATGAATGTGGACTTGAAGTTTGAAAAACATCTCCAGTCCTATTCTGTGAATTTGCCGATCCTGTTCATGGGACTTCAGCTGAGCTGGTAAGATGAACAATTTTCTGCTTAGTGTGGATTTGTAAGCTCTTTTGAGAAGGAGTGGTTCTTCTCAAGACTTTGGAAAGAATGTGGAGGTATGGCTGAAAATAAACAAAAATGCTGCTGTTGGTGGCTTCTGTGGTACAGCTTGAGGCTAACTCCACATGAAGTTGAGCAGGTGCCTCGTTTGGGCTGCATAGCCAGTATTGATAATGTGATGCCACAAGCCACACTTCTGTAGTATAAGCGGAGTCTGGGGTTTGGGCAAGGGCTGAATATGGCTCCTCTGTGACAGCCTCCTTCTGCTCCACTGTAAGATCCATGCAAGTACTTGTTCCAAACAAAAATCTTCCTTCATATTCATGTTTAACCCTAGCAACAAACATATACTTTAGCTCCCATATACTAGAACTTTTAGTCCTTTTCCTTTTTTTCAGGTATTGACACCTATTCAAGCCCAGTTTGAAATTCAAGTGATCCTTGTAGATTTCCCATCAACAACGATCTCAAAGTATCACAGAACCTGAGCAAAACCAGACTGTCAGTGTCTTCAGGATAGCTGAGGCACCTGACGACTCACATTCCCAGTACAGGCAGGCTGAGGTGTGGCAGATGAAGTAGTTAGGGTTGTCTGCCCTACCCTTCTGTAGGAGGTTGCTTTCTCCACTCTAATGCTGTGTATAATATGAAAACACATATGTTCCTTATGCTCCTCAGCTGCTGCAGCTTATCCTCTGGTGCCTTAATGTCAGCTGGCTGCTTTTGGCTCTTATCTCAGGGATATGAATTCCTTTAGGCAACCAGCTCTCAAATAGTTAAGCACCGATTGCTTATGCTTTTCAGGAGCTTCTACTCTTAGGCTGTATGAGTTCCATCCTGCAGTCACACAGACAATTCCAGAGAAAAAGGATTCCTCTATAATGGAAGGAGAAGAGGAGAGGAAGTCTAAGTTTTCCAGGCACAGTTTGATACTTTCTGGTTCTGTTTCTTTCAATATACAGCTTAGACCAGCAGTTTCTGAGCCAGCCACGAAGTGCAGTTCAGGACATGAGAATTCACATAAAATCTTGCTGTACTGCTCACCCCATTTGATTAATGCCGTCTTTTCTGCTCTGACTTCTGCTTCCTCCCTGCCAATAATGGGCAGGTGCCCACATAGCTGGCTTTTTGCTTTTCCTGGCTCTTAAGCTGCCTCACATCAAGCCTGGCACATCAGAAGACTGTCACCTTACCACAATATTTGTTTGCTCGTTTTGCTAAAAAGCATGGAATTTGCCACTGGCAGGAGGATGCAGCAAGCCTCTCCATCCTGGCCAGAACAGAAGAAGAAGATGTAACAGTAATCAGGAGGTTCAGAGTTGGGCTTGAGAGTGCCTTGGTTCAGTCTGGAAGAATCAGTTAAAATCATGGCAAGTTGCCCAAATGACTATTTGAAAGAAATGCCTATTGTTGACAAATTCTGGCACACTTTTTTCTTTACTTGGCATCTACTTTGGAGTAGAAATTCAAAATTATCAAGCAGTCCTTCTCTGGGCTTCAGTGCATGTGCTGGTTTGTAATGGATTAATTCAACTGTGAGTCATTTGAAGATTAATCCACTTCTCTTTCTTCTCTACTCTGTTCTTTGTCTTGATCCTATGTATTAGTTTGGACTTAATGCCCTTGAAACTGGAGGTACTTTTGGGTGGTTCATCAGAGTAATAACCCTTCCTAATCTTATTGATGGACAGCTGGATAGACTTCTGAAAATTATAAGCTATTACGTGGGATAAAATTCTATTAAAATGAGGAAAAGACTAGTCTGGGTGGGTTTCTATGTATGTCAGAGATCAGTGCATGAGAGAATTTTATTGTGTGCAGACCCTGTGTTTAAAATGAGCCTTGATCACCCTTCATCACTAGCTTTTTGCTAGGATAACCACACATACAGGCGAAGGAAAACGTCTCTAGCATGGGGTCTTACAGGAAGGTAGGAAGGGTGTATAAAAGATTGCTGCTAGAAAACATCATAGAGAGAATGCTTTGCTTCCTGTGCTTCCTGTTCTGTTGTGTAGTGTTGCCACATGCTGATAACAAATCTCCTGCTTGCTTTACACTGCTTGTTTGTAAGTAGAATGCTCCTGAATGAAACACCACCACCATCCTCATGTTTATTTCAGTGGATAGAAAACTGCAGGAAGGCTTATTAGCAAAAATTTTGTTAACAGACTCTAAAATAACCTGAGGGAAGGCTCAAGTTTTGTTACAGGTTACCTGCATTCTTTAGATATGAACATGAACCGTGAGCTCTATGGTTTTTAGAGCAGCACTGACAGAAAGGTGAGGGGACAAGAGAAAGCTCTCCTGATGTCAAGCTGAAATCCAGAACACAGAGTGACATCAGAAGATGCTAGAAGTGATTTGCAGAAATAATAACACACATCTTTTTTCACTGTATTTCTTGACAGGGAAGCCTTAAATCATGAACTTTCTACACTATTCAATGAGATGTGGGATATGGATGTTAACCGCCTTATGCCTGGGAAAGACTACACAATTGATTTGCAGGTAACCAATTGCTAAGTCACATAAGGATTAAGGGCAATATGGTACTGTAGGAAAAGGTGTTGGCAAAACATCATTTTGCCCGTGCTTTATCATTTCCATCAAATGCATAGGCAGGATTTCCTAATAATGGGAGAGGGAACAGTACAAAGAACACATTAATGATCCACACTACCTGGGCGTTGGTTTCAAGTGGAAAAGTCTTTCAGGTGTCTGTCTTGGGTCCTGTAATATATCTTTATATATTATAAAGATATTTTTTAACTCAGGTCCTATTTAATATCTCTGTCGGTGGCCTGGACGAGAAGACGGAGTGCAACCTTTCCAATTATGCAGATGATGGCAAACTGTGGTGTTGAAGTTTCTTAGGAAGGCAATTCCTAACAAAGAATCCCAAAAGCATTATGGGGTTTGTTTTGACTATTATAAAGGCAGGCACTGTCTCCTCTAAGGACATCTTCTTTCATTGTTTTACTCTGATGTTTCTCCTAGGGAAAAGCAGGTGTCGCACAGCAAGGTGACAGGGCAGCCAGACGTCTGTTTCACAACGTAAATGAAGAACGCCTGAAGAGCATAAAAACTTTTGCAAGTGAGACACGTTCTTTTGTTGATGGTGGAAATGACATGAAGAATCTGTGTTGGTTTTTAAGTGTTTGCTAATATATAGCATCCTGTTTAATTTAGATGGTGATGAGGATCAGGCCTCATGTAATTTGAAAGTACTTCCCACAACATTTGCATGGACATTACCTGTAGCCTCAGGTAGAACATCCTTTTGTCCTTAGCCAGATCTAAATTTCTCTGTGGTTCTTCCACTACAAAGTGAAATGGAAGAGACTCTTACCATTGCTTTGATGTTATTCTAGGTATTGAAAAAGATGTCAGTCATCTTTTCTCCTTTGCTCACAGCTTCTAGCCCTTTCAGATAACACTAGGTCCACAGCTACTGCTTGCATTTCTGTGGAGGGCTATACTTTAAGCATGTCTATGAATGCATGTTTCCTTCCCCGATTTTCTTTTCTCCAGATAGAGCTACATTAAGCTAATCAAACAGCCAGCATAATGGGGAGCACTGGTTTTCTCTGTTTCCCCCACTCCTCTCTGAGCCACACAATCCTGTGCTTAGTGAGGGCAGCTCTGGTACTCAGCGAACCCTACACAGAGTCCCTTCAGCTCATTAACCTGGCAAGGAATTACTTAGGTTTTTGACCTCACGTATTTTTCTATCAGTTTGGTGTGATGAATCAGCCCCAAGAATCTAGAGAGTGTCAAAGCATGAGTAGATGAAGTGACGGGAGGGAGCAGCTGGCAAAAAAGGGTGAAAAGGAAAAAATTAACCCATTCACTCAGTGGCCACGTGCTCAAGCTTAAGCCATCTCATGTAGGTTTATGCTGTATTATTCCTCTCCTGAAGTAATGCCCACAAAGCCTTCCGCCAGCTTAGCTCAAGTTTATAAGCCTATGTCTGTAATTTTGGTGGTCAGATATGATTTGTTTTGGTAGAAGGTCATTATTGCTTCAGCACTTGATTCCATAAACAAGCTCAAATAGTGAGCTGCTTATCTTAAAAAGAAGTCCAGCAGTGTTCTACCCTGGTGTCACCTCCAGACCCTACACCTAACAAACAATGTACCCAAGAATGAAATTTGACAAATAAAGGAACATCGTTCTCTAAGGCCTGTCAAGGCATATTATGTGGCATCTATACATTATGGCACTCTCCAGTGTCTGGATCACAGGTACAGTTAAGCCTTTGTTCATCAGAATGAGCATGCTGAAAGTTTATCTTTTTCTGCAGCCTTTATTTCCTTATTGGACAACTATGAGACATCAACTGGTGTAGCAGAAGTAGTGACTCCAGAAGAAATAGCTGAAAACAATCGTTTTCTTGATGCTATCCTTGCGACAAAAGTAATGAAAGTGAGTAACGCAGATACTTTCTAGTCACTGAAAACACTGAATTAAAAAGTAAACTGTTGCATGTATCCTGGTATTCTATCCTTCAGCTAGCTCATGAATATCTGCTTAAAAAAAACCTAGCAAAGCCAAACCTTGCCGACTTCAAACATCAGCTCTATGACATCTGGTTCCAGCTCTACGCCAGGAAAGGAGGAGACAGGTATGTGTAATGGATATGGCCCTGATAATCTCTCCCCTTTTCTGACTTAGGTAAATATAAGCCAGGCTGCTGTCTGTTACACACAGGACTGGAAAACAGCCTCAGGTGTTCATTGCTCCCACACAGATTGTGTTTAAAGACTTACTGATACTAACAGTACTGACCCTTGGGGTACACAACTGGTGAATTGCCTCCAGCTGTACTTTATGTCCCTAATCACAGGCCTTCAACCACAGACATTCATTCATCCACCTTTCGGTCTACCACATCATCCACTTTTCCAATCTGTATTTTATCAGTTTGTCTATGAGTCTGTTATGGGAGACAGTGCCAGAAGCCTTGCTAAAATCTGGATGAGCAGCAGTGATGCATCTGTGGCTCTTATTAACAACCTTCATGATCAAATTTAGACTTTGTGGCTAGATTTTATTGCAACTTTTGTGCAAAGGAAGAAAGAAAACCTAACAAATCCAGACAAAAGAAATACTCATAAATCAACCTAACCAAGCTTGTACGTCTTACCTTTCACCTATGCCCATCTGAGTTATTTAAACACGTAAGAGACCTACATGTTATCCTTTGGTTTATTACAGCCCTGATTCTTGTGGTTTTGAACACGTTTTTGTTGGAGAAACGAGGCGTGGTAAACAGATCTTAGGTCTGCACAACTGGGTGCAATTTTACCTTCAGGAAAAGCGCAACCAAATTGATTACAAGGGATATGTCACTCGGAAGAACAAAACCAGGGTAAGAACAAGCAGGGTGTCTTTGCAAGTAAGACAAATGGAGCTGGAGATAAAAGCTGTGGCAACGAATCAAGGCACAACAATGCCATCATAGGCTCAAGTGTTTTGAACCTAATTTGCCCAGGTGTATATAAGAAGAAATACTAGCGTGCCCTCAGGTCCAGCTTCTTTTTTGTTTTGTAAAGCCTATTTTAAAAAATAGTAATGGTGGTTACAGAATCACAACACTGCTGAAGCTTAACCAAGATAAATGATCACACATGCTCCATAAGACAGGGAAAAGGCTGTGCTCCAGCTATAGTACCCTGGCAAAGCAAGGATGACTGAATCTCACAATGCTCTCAAAAAACTTGACTCAGAAATTCTACCTGCCTGGCTATAGCTGTTTTGGAAATTATTCTGTTGTTCTGTTTATGCTTTCAGCCTGACAAAGATGACCAAGTTTTGAGCATCCAGTTCAGCTGGAAGGGCTCAGTCAAGCCAATTGGAAGCACCTTTATTGGTGTCAGCCCAGAGTTTGAATTTGCACTTTACACCATCATTTTCCTGCTGTCTGAAGGAAAAGTCACACGTGAAACAGTGAAGATAGAGGAATACGAGCTACAGATAGTTGTTTGCCGCCATGAGCACCACATTGGAACAGCATATCCAGTACTCCTCAACACCAGTAGTGAAGACTAGTACCTAGAGTGATCAGGCAACTTTTTTTGGGGGGAGTGGGGGAGGAGGGGAAGAGAAAGGAATAGGGACCAAATAGCAGAGTAAGTTGAGGTGTTGCTTTATACAACTTATTTTGAGTAAAAATTGATGACTCATTTGTTTTTGGTCTGCACTGGAGTGTTTAATCAACAGTGTGCTATGGCTCAGTGTCTGACAAGTCTTGAGACATATTACTGCTCACATTAAAAGTTGGATCAAACTTACATCAGCCTTCCTTTGTGCACAACAACACATGCTTTTCAACAGATAATGGAATTTAGGAAAAGGTCATATTAAAATTGATACACATATTTCTCTTATTCGTCAGCTACTGCATATCTGAAAAAGAAATAATCACACATTGCTTACATGTTGCCTTCCAGACAGGAACTTTGATTTTGCACAAACACAACCACAGTATGTTCTGTTCTTCTCATTTCATAAAACATTAATTTCAAATGCATTTTTACAATTACAGTGCCTTGAACACACAGGAAATGCTTTCAGCTGTGAGAATGGTCATCAGATCCATCAAATCAACAGCAGGTCTATCACTGCATCAGCTTTTCCCAGGTTTTGTAGAAGCCACAGCCAGCTTTATCTCACCTAACTTTAAAAGTTCATGGTACAGGCACATGTGTTCCCATTACAGGCAACAATGCCTGAAGTCACTTATCTGCTTGTGTAACCTGCATGAGGGTTAGATGAATGACCCCGCATAATCCATTCACTAGATCTCAGTGACTGTAATAAGATATCACTGAGGACACTGGTCCTAGTCCTGGACCTGGTCACTGGTCCTTCTGCTGATGTGGACATGCCTGCCTCTCTTCTTCCACAATGTGTTCAATATTCAAGTGAAAAGGAATGCTATGTTTTTCCTTCTCATAGCAATGCAGAAAAAGGCATATACCGACACCCTCAGTGTGTCAAGGACTGCTTAGATATGCACATCCCACAATATTTTTTTCAACAAAGCAAGGATCTTTACTCACACTGGAAAAGGTTGCTTTTGTCTGTTTGTTTTCCTGAAGAGGACTAGAAAAGTTGGCCTATCGCTGTGGAATGTAAAACAGTAGAAAAGATCATTTGAAATAAAGTATCTTTGGAAAACAGGAAAGACTTTACACCAACCCATGCAGGGATTTAAAATGTTTTCCCTTTCTTTAAGAATTTTTCATATATTCCCCATATACTTCACCAGCCATAGGAGTCTTTCTTTACCACTCATGGAATTTGGTCCTAAGCTCCAGTAAACCATGTCCTATAGCACTGCCTGGCATTTATTTACATACTTAGAAATGTTACAGAGAGCAAGCCAAGGGTTCCTACAGCTGTTGAAACTACAGAGAGGCTTTTGAGGTATGATACACAAGAGGAACAATAAGATAACAGCAATAGAGCAGCAACTGATAGGCACTGATGAACAAGTTCACCCTTCTCTGCAGCACCAAGAGCTACTGAAGTACAAGAGAGTCCAGACTAAGGTTCTGGTGTACATTTGAAGCACATAGGGTCTGAGGCAGATATTGGAAATGGTACAAAATCACTGAGCTGTCACACAGAATACCTGCTCTGTGGAAGGTGAAAGGCACTGAGTGTCCTTCAGGTTGGAGAACTTCCCTGCAGCCAAAGGCTCATAGGTCATACCGCAGGCCCTGGCTGCTCTTCAAGAGTCCTTCTTCATCTTCGCATATGTGGCAGGGCAGAACTGAGAATACAGTTGAGCCAGGAAAGCCTGGGATGTGATCTCTAACCTTGTCCCGTGGCTCAGTTTATTCCATACGTGTACTGCATAGGTGTTTTCAAGGAGCTTGTGAAGCACCGAGGAGCTGATGGCTTCAAATAGCTTCTTCCAGTCCTGCCAGGGAATGGGATAAAAGGCTTCTGGGGGAAGAGCACTCACACCTTTACAGCTCATAGTGCTCTGGATATTACTGATGGAGCACCACTTCTTAAACACACGTGTTAGGAGTTCTGGGCCCTGGTGTGCCCAAATCCAGCCATTGTAATTATCCACGAAGTCCTGCATGCAAAGCTCCATGTACTCATGCTTGGGTTTAAAGGACAGAAAGGCCCCATTCAGCACATCTTGAGACTGGATACCAAGGGCATTGGTGAGGTTCTTCAAATTCTTAAGCACAATGAAGTCTGTGTCCAGGTAGATGCCACCAAATTTCCACATGATGGCAATTCTGCAGGCATCGGA
>WTXV02041032.1:15831-27550 GCA_009823435.2 Nymphicus hollandicus
AGCACATGAACAGGTAACTTGGGGCAGTTCGCTCCGAGGTCTCCACAAAAAACACATTCCCTGGGGAAGCAGGGGGCTCACCAGCAATGGTGCGTGGAGAAGGCACAGAGCGAGCACAGCAGATTTCAACAGGCAAGCTGTAGAGCTGGCCTCTGCCCTTAGGATCCTCCGCCATTCTCCAGTACAACATGATGAAGACAAAGGACATGAACTTAAAGGCAAGGATAAACAGAGCCCTGAGCCTGTGGCTCAGCACCACCCTGGTCAGTTTTAGGAGGCAGCTGGGCATCCTGAGCATTCTTGCTGCCGTCAGAGCCTCCTCTCCCAAGACAGTCGTGATCTGGAGGGGAGGAAAGAAGAAAAATATATTGACAGGGAAGGCAACAGACCATGAGCCTCAGACAGCACTATGGCAGAGCCGCATGCTGAACTCCCCTTCATGCCAGTGTGCCTGAACTGCGCCTTTAAGTCACCTTTAAAAAAGCGTCCTGGCTTCTTCATGCTGCCACTGCGCCCACAGGGCTCAGTTAGAAACAACAGTCCATGTTCAGGCTGTGAGGTTATGTGACAAAGCTCATCTGCACACACACAAAATGCATAAAGGGACAGTGGCAGGAGGGGGAGCCCAAGTAAACCCTGCCAGGTCTATCACAGGGGCCATCAGCCCCTCAAAGTCCCATCTGCCCAAGCCTAGAGGAGCACAATGGCAGGCAGGATCCCACATTAGGGACTCTAAAGGAGCCAGCACCTTGTCTTGGCCTGTCCAGGCATGAAACCCATCACCAGAAGCAGCTGTCTAGATCACCCTTTGGAGTAAGGGGGTCACAGCTTAGGGGTGGGACATATTATGGGGTGCAGGGGAAGAAGAGTTTGGAATTACACAGGACTTACTTACTATATTTAGGAACCAAAGGTTGGGCAAGACCTTAACTCGATGATTTTGGGAGGAACAAGAGTGGGAAAACAGAGATGTAAGGGGATGACAAGGGCCAAATGCAGGTAAATAGCCTGCTGGTCCGTATGGTTGTCTGGTGATGCCCTATGCGTGATCAGACTGTCTTGTCTTCTTATTAAATTCCTTTCTGACTCCTTCCTGGGTGAGAGCTTTCAATTCTGTGTACACACGTGCATATTGGGGTGTGAACAACTGGGGTCTAAGCCCAGCTGCTGGAGGGAAACACCTATGTATATTTTCACTTGTGGACTTCCATCCTGTCCAGCCATAGAGGGGAGAAGAATGAGGCTGTCAGTGCTGCCTATGTTCATGTGGGTGCTCCGAGTGTCTGCCTGGGAGCTGTGTGGCCAGCCATGCATAGGTACATACATATACAGTGTACGTATGTGCATTGTGTGTGTGTGTGCCTGCTGAATGCATCTTCAGCCTCACTACTGTCACAGAGCAGCAGCAGTCTCACCTCTCTTGGGCTGTTGGATCTGGTATGATATATTGTCCTCTAGCAAAGATTACTCTCCTTCAAAAAATAAACCAGTCAAAGCTCTTCCTTTGTTTATCACAAACAAAGACTGACCCTTAGCTCCCTGGATGCATACTGTGTTTGCCATGTGTAAGAAAATACAGCACTTGGTCCATTTTATCTTCATCAGTCTATATTCTCACATCAGTCCATTATTTTCAAACCAGACATGCACACAGAGGATCCCAGATACTGTAATTTTAGATTCTCTTCTGTCCTGCAGTTTGCTGCCATACTACTGAACCTGACACCTGACAGTGAGTGGGACAGCTGCTTCTGAGTTTTTTCATTTCCCAAAAGGAGAAGCCAGCCTTCCAAAACTGAGAACTCAAGTAAAACCCCAATGCTATCATCTGTTCCTGTTGAGAGGTCTCATTTCCCATAATCACAGAATTGTACTTGTTTCCCTTCCATTTATTCCCCAGTAACCACCGTGTGTCACATATTTGCTACAAAGCTCCACAACATAGTAGTGTTCATTATGTTCCTTCGCCCAGTACCTCTATTCTTGACCATGCTATTCATTTTATATTCAAGACTTTAGGTTTAGAGAATTCAACAATTTCCTTCACTGGAAAACAAAAACCAAACATATTTTTCCTCTTATTTCACCCTTTAAAACACTTTCACACTTCGTGAAAGAGAATTGAACACTACGACTGGTAAGCCTTCAGTACAGCAATGATCTACAGAAGACACATTCTTCCCTTTTCCCAGCTATTCTACCCACAGTGCCAGACTCAAGTGTAGGGTGACACCTACATACATACCCTCCTGTCAGGGAACTAAGTTGGGATACACAGTGTTATTTCTGCTTTTACAAGCCTAGGGTGGCTGTCCTGGCCAGGCCCCAGGTTTAGATCTCTGAAGTCCTATACGTGGATTTAACCATAAAGAGGTATGTTGCAGCAGATGGAAGAATAGAGCTGAGTTTATTTCCCAGAAATAGTCTTTAACAGTCTGAAACAAGGTGTGTCAAGGCACAGTCTAACTGAAGGGCACTGTCATCAATGTGCCAATGCCTCCCTCAAAGCCTGCATAGTCAAAGTGGTACCAGGCTCTTAAGAAAGAAAAAACCAGTAAAGTTTCACAAGGAATGCGTTCTTTAAAGAAAAGGAAAAAAAAAATGACCTAAAGATGCAAAACATTTCAGTGCCTTTTCTGCTTTAATCTCTGCTGCCCTTTTGGTGAAAGTCTGCATAATTTTAAAGAAATAAAATCAATACAATCCAACAGTAAAACCAGAAGTTTTGTGAGACAAACCAAGAATGTGCAGAATATAGGAGAGAACTCCATCATGCCTGCTACAGATAGCTGTGGGTCAGCTTAATAACAGAACAGAATTTTCCATTTCAGATTAATAATCCTTCAGTTGGGAAAAAAAAAAAAAAAAAGAAGAAGAAAAGAAACATCTCCCCTGATACTTTTTTTTCTGTCAGTTTTTCTCTTCCTCTTCATCCTATGAGTCTTCAACATACCTGCAGTCTCTCAGAGAGACTGCATTGGAGGATAGACGACCACACATCATCCAGCCTGTAGCACCGGGCACTAGTGTGCCTGGGAACACCCACATCACAGTGACCTGCCATTCTTCTCCGTATCCTCTACTTTCCTTGAGACTTTAGGAGGGTAACACACATGTTATTTCCTTATAGTTACAAGAAATGGCAAAACCCTGCCATCTCCCCTCCCTCTCTGCTTTCCCTTTTCTCTCTACTGCTCCACTCATGTTTGGAAGCAAGAAGAGCGAGGGAGTGAGATTTATTTTAACCACATTACACCTGGAGTACACCGTGTAGTTGCTGCTAGGCCTGCAGCAGTGCACCAGCAAAGAGCTTAGGAGTGGGGAAAAAACAGATGGCCACGCAACTCCACCCTGCAGAAATAACACATCAACAGCAGAAGTTTGCTCCAGCTCTGCCCCACAATGAATCTTTTACAGCCTGAAGATAATGCTTCGGAAATAAAACTGCACCTATTCTATGGCTTTTGCCCTCACAACTTGTTCAAAGATCACCACCCGTGAATGCCTGCAACTGGCTGGTGCTGGCCTTCCTCTGGAAAGGCCTACTTGGGAAAATGCAAAAGCACTGACACAGCAATACAGGGGTAATACCAGTCTCACACATGGAGAGGGGAAACTCTGCACATATTATGTCCACATGGGGTTTGTACTGTTTGGCCATGCCACTGCTAAACATTACATCCCAGCATATTTAATAGACTGCAATAGGCAAAGCATTCTTGACTTGGAGAATTTAACTTAATTTATTACAAATCAATGTAAACTTTTAATTACCAATTCAGATTTGCGGGGGGGGAGGGGATGCGGACACACCAATCAAAAATTAAACAACACTTTGGGAAACACCTTTCCTCCTCTCTCCACAGGCTCATCTTCAGCCCAACACCTCTCCTCCCCTCTCAGCTTCCCTCTGTTTTCACTGTGAGTTACACTCAGTCTGTCCCGATTCCTTCAGTGAGGCAACAGCCACAGGAGGCTATGGGGCAGTGCATGACAGTTTCTTTTGGCTGCTCCTTGGATCTCACATTTCCCCCACTGCTCCTTGCTTCTTACTGCTCCTCTGCTCCAGCATAGGTCATCCACCACCTGCAGCCCTTCCGTGTGTACCTGCCCTGGCACAGGTTCTCCATGGGTCACAGTCCCTCAGGGGTGTCCCTGCCCCAGCATGGATTGCAGTCTCTCAAGGGTATCTCTTCCAGCACAGAGTGCTTCCTTCCAAGAGAGCATCTCCCTCCATGAACCCAGCATCTCCCTCCATGAACCCAACAGCATCCCTTTCTGCATGTCTTCGCCACTTCTTCCACCCTTTACTCCAGACATGTCTCTTCACATATCTTCTATCTCCTTTTGCACGTTCCCCTGTATCTCCTCTCACATCTCCTCCTGTCTCTTCACATCTTTGCTTTTGTGTGTCCTTTTTTGTCCTCACACACGTCCTTTTGCACCTCCTGCCCCATGTCACTTTTTCATCTCCTTTTTTAATGACTTCTCATGTCTCCTTTTTTACATCCTCACATTTGTCCTCCCATATTTGTTCTCACGTGTGCCCTTCTGTGTCTCCTCATGTGCCTCCTCCCATGTCTCCTTTCTGTGACTCCTGTCCCAAGCAGCTTTCTTCAAGACGTTTGAACAGAAGCACTGTGTGCTGCTCTGACCAGTTGCAGTTTTGATACACGGTGGGCTGGTTTTCTCCATTTTGGAGCTGGCTGGAATCAGCTGAAACTAGCACAGGGCCCCTATCCACACAGGTTACCCCTGCAACCTCTGGCTCCCCACACCCTGCCAGCTATGCTTAATACAGAGTACCTTGCGATGTTTAAACACAGAGAAGTCCCTAAGTTGTCGGGTTTTTTTCCTGTAAGGATGAAATCTGGATTTGGATGTTGGATTACCAACTGGTGAACAGTCCTTCACTACCTAGTGCAAACAAAACTGGTTATAAAACACTATAGTGGGCAAGGTTACTGACTTCCTGAATGACTCATGTCTTTATTTCCCTTTGTAGTAACATCTGCTTCCAAAAGTTCCCTGAACAATTATTTAGAAATTGCTTAAACAAACAAAGAAAAAGAGTTACTGTAAGTGTCACGTCATCATTTATCTATTTGCAGTGCAAAGAGCTCCCAAACAATGCACTGATGGCTTCACCTTTCAGAGAACTCATAATTTGCTCAAGCCTGTCAACAACTTACCCTTAAACATCTGCTTAGCACATGAAAGGGCTCTACCCATTAAGCAGGAAGGTAAGGACAAGCACACCCCAGCACTGCCACCCACCCTTACATCCTTCAGAAAGCAAGGCTTTGTGATGCAGCTAAGCCAACCTAAGGAGAAGTTCCCAATGAAACAGGGATTCCCCCAAGAATCAGAGGCAGAAGATTCCACCCGCAAAAGAACTATGAAGCTTTTCTGAGGGTTTAGCTTCCACAGAACAGCTCAATTGAAGCACAAGCCTGAGGCTGAGTAGTTAAGAGAGCACTACAGCTCCCTCAACACTTCTCCCTGATGAACAGTGAGGAAATAACATCCCAGTTTGATTTCTTTTAAAGATACTCAGCAACTGAACAAGAGAGAGATCTCAGGCAGTAAGTAAGTGCAACAGATTACAACAGCTGTTTTTTCAGCAACAACAGCAAAAGCACCAGGGAAACCATAGGCTCCAGGGCAGTGAAAACACCTCTAGAGCTACAGCAAAAGCTCCATTTCTTCTATCATGTCTCCTATTATGTCATCGTCCTATCATGTCTAACCTGAAGCTACAAGATGATAGCTGATGGTAATACACCACTGAAGTCCCAATTACTAATTTTGATTGATGAGGCAAAGCAAGAGGAATGACCATAACCGTGGAAATGACTGCCACACCAATGCAAACATGCAGCTGAGTTTAAAATTCACTCATGTTTTTACTTCAGAGATGCTTTGTCTCTAAAAAGCAAAACAAACATGAACAAGCTCTGAGCAAGGAGTTTCCTGGCCCTGTCAGAAAGAGGCACTTCAAGACTTTGCTGGGGCAACACAGAGATGACTTAGCAACAAACAGGTATGACAGCAATGAGAGTCAAGAGCCAGGTCCTCCCTCATGGAAACCAGACTGCACTGTCCTACGGGGCAGGGGCCAGATCTGTTGAGTTCATTTACTGTGGTGCACACACCATGGAATAAACTTGTTATTTTCAAGTACCTTTAGTATAGTACTTTCTGTGCAGGACAGTGTGCCACATCCCAGCATCAACCACAACATCCATCCCACAGAGTGACCTTCACATGCTGACAGATACCACCTCCTACTTCAGCCCCGATGGTTAGTTAAACCATGGCTGAAGCAATATGCTGTTGGCTCAGCAAGGCACAGAGCATGCCATTCAAGAGTTTCCATACAGCAGACAGGGCTGCAGTTCACTGAAGGTGGTATAGCAGAAGTTTAGAGCATTTCTGCACAGGCCAGGTTAAGCGCTGGTCTTAAATGCTTTGTTAAATATGCTCCTTAACATCAAGTCCAGGATGTTTTCCCAGATTAGCATTAGAAAAGATTCAGAGTCTTTTTACTGCTGCTTCATGAAGAAGGTCAAAGCCATAATTCCATTCTTCTCTGCTGACACCTTTTAGCCCTTGCTTTTGTTTATCTCAGAAAGCCATGACAAGTTTTTTTTTGGGGGTGCACCTATAGCTTTTCCTCTAGAAGCCACTGGAAACAAAAGTCACAAGAAAATACACACGCAATCTTTAAAGACTCAAACTAATGTCAAGGGAGAATTGTCAAGGTAGAGTTTTAAATAACATTTGGTGCACCAAATTAAATATATTAAGCTTGAATCTAGAGCTAAGGGAATTTAGAATAACCAGTGGGTGCAATTCCCATCAAATACATTTGGTGTTAAGGCACCCTTAAGTATAACCAAAACAAATGAAAATGGCTGACGAAAAGTTTACATAAATCCCAGTTGCCAGTTACTATGTTTCAGGGCAGCTACAGGTATGGATTTCCTTCCTTTCAAGAACAGTGAAAACCAGAAACTTGCAAAGCTTTCACCAGGAACAAAGTAGGAAAAAACCAGAGCTACAGATTACACAAATTGTCAAAGCAAAGTGTGCATCATCTCTCAGTGCAAAGACCATACACAACACTGCTCTGCACTGTCCCTCCACTTTTATCCCTTTGCTCTTAACGTTTCTGCATTTGCCAAGAAAAGAACGTTACTCTGTAAAGCAATTGTTACTCTGTGCTGTGGAGAGTTATGGCCAAGGCTGGTCTTTAGAAATACTTGGAATAAGGCAGCCTGCAGCAGAGAGGTGGACAAAGGACTCATGTTTGGCACCATGCTTTTTGGTTCTCCTCCCATGATACAGATTATATGGAAGCAGATGCAGGTCAGTTTGTATGAAGCCATTCATAGAATCATAGAACAGTTAGGGTTGGAAAGGAACTTTAGATCATCTAGTTTCAATCCCCTCTACCATGGACAGGGACACCACACACTAAACCATATCACACAAGGCTCTGTCCAGCCTGGCCTTGAACACTGCCAGGGATGGAGCATTCACAACTTCCTTGGGCAACCTGTGCCACTGCCTCATTCACATGGTCGCAGCCTAACAGGGAAACATCGTCTTTCCAAAGGGTACATCACGTCCCAGTGGGAGCACAAAGCAATGCGATGAGTGCAGTGGAGTGAGGAAAGATGCCAGGGTTACTGCGCGGCACAAAGGAGAGAAGGAGCATTTATGGACAGACCTGGGTAAGGAAAGGCTGGCAACATCAGGAACCCAGCTAGAGTGCATAGTCAGACTGATCTCTTTCTTTTTACACAAAACAGTACAGGACCATCTTATTCAGCACCCTTTCAAGAAAAGTTTCCCAATGCTTTTTTTGTAGAGCTTAGTGTTTAGGTCTTCTTTAACTGAAAGGAGCAGGTTTTGTACCTCACAGCTTTTAGCTTTCAAGAAACAGACCACACAACCCCCTCATCAATACTTAAAATAAAAAGAAGGCAGGATGTGGCTGGAAAGTACAAACAAACAAAAGGGACAGACGCTAACAAACAAAAGGGACAGATGCTAGCAGAAGATCAGCTAGCAAACTGATACAGCCCTTTGCCACCAGCAGCTTTCAAATAGTAGTTTCCTATTACTGTATTTGTAGAAAGCCATGAACACTCATTGTATAATAGGACTGGAAGCTGTGTATAAAATTTAAGTCTAAACACTATTTTAACCCTCACCACTCAAGAAAACACTAGCACATGGCTACAAAAGGAGCAGCTTTTTCGAATGATGTGCACATACAAAGAGACTGTGGGAATATGGAAGTCAGAACTACACCTGGTCAGCAAGTGAGCAAATCCTGTTAATCACCAGTATTACTGCTGCCTACAAGCTTATGCAAGGGCTTCATAGCAGATCTTGCAAATGTGCTGAAGATGCTGTCTTCTTCTACAGGGGGGTCAGTTGTTAATGCTTCTGGATGCCCAGTTGCATCCAAGTGAAGAGATGCAGTGTATCAGATCATACTAATAATTAAACACTTCAAGCCTAATAGACCGATATATAGTGATTTTCCCTTCTTCTAATCTGTACTACACTTTCAGTTTTTAAAATCCAGAGACACACTGGAGAAGAAGGATGGTCCAACAGTAGACTACACATGGATTCAGGGGATTTATATTTATTTTACTGCTCTGGAACAGGTTTCTTACAGGCCAAGGAACAGGTCACTTAAAACCCAAACATAAAATCTCACCTCCTACTTGAAACCATAAGGAAATCGATGTCTATATTTCTTCAATGGTCTCAGGGGCTGTTTTTCTGTCTCTACCACAACCTTCCTCCTGTGAATATGGAAGAAGTGCTTTCCTATCTGACAGAGCCACTGCAAGGCTGAACATACTAAAGACTGGGAGATATTAACCCATGTATCTTGCACAGATGGGGGGTTTTGTGCAATTATGCAAAAATAAAGAATGTGAACACTTTCCTTTTCAATAGAAAAAATCTAAATGCTAACATGTTTATACTTAATCCTTCGCTCGCAGGGGAGCGGTTGGTTCACAATGCCATAATCTGAAGTTCCACCAGACCTCATTTAAGCTGTTGGGCAGAGGTCCCAGCCCCGGTTTAAGGTAATTGTAAAAGCCAGTGGAGACAAGCGAAGAAGTGAGTTGCAAGCAAAGAAGTGAGTTGGTAACGAATCACCTGTTTCCCAGTGAAAGCACTACACAAAATAAACCTTGTGAATCTGTTCTGGAATCTGAACAGCCCAGCAATGTAAGGAGTTTGAGTGTTTGTTTGGTCAGGAGTGCCTGTGAGAAAAAATGAACCCCAGACAAGAGCAGAGAAAGGGATCTCAAAGCCAGAAGACAGAGTCCAAGCTTTTAACAGCATGGAAAGTGAAGCTCTTAGGGGGCTAAATGATAGTACAGCTATGCTGATTTACGAGGGCCTGCCAGAACAGACAACAGTGGTGTCCCCAACCTCTCCTGCCATCACACAATGGAGCCACAACAGTGCTGGTAACAAGGCTTATCCAGTCCTATACACTCCTTCTCTGGTCTCCCCTCTATGTATGGAACAGGCATGGTTTTATATGGTAACTGGCACACAGTCGCTTCTCTCTATTCTCATGACCAAACAACTGCAGCAAAAGTAAGATGGAAATAGAATTACTCATAAGCACCTCATGTCAAAGCGTCTGCTGATGATGCAACAAAACCAGGCCAGTGGGTAACTAATTGGGTAACTAATACTCGGCTCCCAACTCAGGCTTTTCCTTGATGCTCCTCTGACCCTGCTGTGACTGGCATGAAAACTAAAGCACCAAAAAGTCCATTCTGATGCAGAATTTGGTTTTCTTACTTCTTTAGCTCCCAGAACTGGTTTTGCTCCACTGCAGGGTGAGATGGGCACAAATACTGGCACATGGAGAGAGAGAAGCAAGAACAGGCAGCCAGGGGTCTGCATCTTTCTAGTATCACTGAAACTTAGTTGTGTGGTAACACCAAATTGCACACTGAGGCCTTCACAGTCCGCAGTTACTGAACTTGGTCCCCGGATACCTCTGAGAAGATAAAACTTAATTAGAGCCACTGTCAGATGGAGACAGACAGTGCCTTGAGAGCCAGTATAAATCCTGTGAGAAGAACTTGGGGCATGGCTACCAGAACTACATGCTAAAACTAATTCATGGCAGGCAGGCTACTCTTCACCCAACATCACACTCTCAGGCCTTCAAGGATGACTGCCATTTTGTGTTGTCAAGTGCACTCGAACAAGAGGATGGCCTTCACGTATGACTCCCTAGTCAGTGCTCCCTCCTACAGAGACTTGAGATTCTGCTGAATTGCTACCAGAACCAAAAAAGAGGAATTAGAGTTTTGTAGGATTTGCCCCTCTGTCTTCCACGGCAACAAACCCCATGAATAATAAATAGTACAAAAACATCAGAGCTCAGTAGAAGCTAGAGAGGGTTTCTTCAGGATTAAGCAACATCCAGTCTATTCTGAGCAACTTCTCGCACGTTAGGAAACAACATGTTAGTTTAACTGGGATAGTTCACTCTTAGCCAGTTTCTAAATTCACCTTCTTTCCACAGCTGTAGTTTTAGGCTACTACTGTAAGAGTTACATATTTTCTTGCACCTCTTCCTTTGGGGCTTTCTTCCCCTTCTTGCCACAGCAAGAGTTTCTACAGTTCTATTGCAAGTCTCGATCTTTCTTCCTCAGACCTTACCCCTGCTCAGACTCTGACATTTTTCAGGGCACGTCTGCCTGGGAACATGACGGCCAACTGCATCCTCCTCCGCCACCACTTCTGCTGTTTTTCCACCCTCTCACCCAAGCCTGCCCATAACTGCTGTCAGAGAGGAATTCCACATTTCTCCGTCCCATCCAACTCTTTTCCTCTTCTACTGTGCTGCTGCCATCCCATAGGGACTCACAGCATCAGCGTTTGACTGAGCCCTTCTCAAGTGGGATGCTCCTGTTCTCAGGTGGGATGGAGCGCTTTCAGGGGCTGGCACTGTACATGCAGCTCTCTTCCCCAGGGCTGCTATATTCAACCGCACCTTCGCCAGCACCCCCCATCAGCGATGCCTGCACAGCAGAAACCCTCACAGAGCTGTGCAGGGATCTGACAGAAGCTCCCCTTCACAAGCCTCAGCCGAAATGCCTCAGTACCACTGGGTAGACCTCCCCGCCTGCCGGGACTGCGGTGACTGCTGTCTGCAGAGCTCCCACTGGGCGCGGCAGCCGCACGGAGCCAGCTCAGAGCTGCACGGGGGTCCCGGCTGAGGGCAGCACGGCTGCTAGCCCGTCCGTCCAACCTGGCAGCCTTCCCGGACGCTGCTCCCGACGAGGCGAGCAGAACTGTTTTGGGACAAGACCGCGGGCAGGTCGGCTCCAACCCGCAAGTAAGGGCTGCTGCCCACCACCGCCGTGGACTGTTCATGGAAAAATTCCCCGTGGAAAAATACACTTTTTCCTAAGCGGCGAGGGAGGACGAAGCCACCCAGCCTCGGCTCAAGGGCAACCCGAGATCCGCTTCTCCGTCGCGGGGCTGCGCCGCCCTGCCCGTTGCCCTGCCCGTTGCCCCCGGTCCCCCCGCGCTGGCTCACCTCCGGGGCCGCCGCTCCGCGCCCGCCGAGCACAGCGGCTCCCTCCCGCAGCACCGAGCATCAGCAGCGGCTCCTGCCCGTCCCCCCCTCGCCGGTCCCGCCTCCGGCCGA
>WTXV02041032.1:37219-59945 GCA_009823435.2 Nymphicus hollandicus
ATTCCAACAGGCCCTCCTAAAAAGTCTCTCCCCATCTTTCTTATAGGCCCCTCCAGCAGACGTGCCCTCCTGTGACCTCAGCTCTTTGCCCAAATTTGCTGCATTTCACCTCTTTCTGCAACAGCTGCGATGCCCAGCAGTGCAACCACACAACCCTGTATAGCTCAAAAGCATGTATCTTTTGGACACAAAACGAGGTCATTTCAAAGGAGTTTCTCAGAAGAAGTAAACCCCTTCTCCTCAGCTGAGCAGCTTGGTGTATTATTAACCATTTGAACGGAGCCCACTTAATAAAATCTGCCTTTGCCTTCAGGAAATTACAATCCACAAAGTTCAGGCCAGGTCTCATTAGAGGCTTCCTAAATATATTAATGGACAATTAAAAACTCACTTTAGATAGGCAGATATTTTTACATCCACATATACAAAATGTTTTCAGCCTCTCTATTTGTAAAACTTATCGATAGCATCGCTTGCAGCGCTATCTAGAGTGGCTCCATGATTCAATGTTATAGTCACGGAAATGACATGAAGAGCATATGACTGATCTACTGCAGCTTGTCAGTCTTCCTAAATGCCTCTGCCTGGGGATCACCAAATGTCTGTTTTATCCTGTATTTCCTTCTGGTCAAAGATTTACCTAATCATTTCCAGGGGTGTAGGGAATTGTGTGGCAAGACAGCCCATGCTGGCCCACAGACCCTATACGGGAGGGAGGACAGCATAAAGTTTTGGGGGGTTTGCCCTAGGAAAAGCTGAGTGGCTGCCACAACCCATGTACAGGCAGCAGCGAAGCCGTCTATGCCAGGATGCTCCAGCGAGTGGCCTTAACTGGGTGCTCACCATGGAAAAACTAGCAGGAAAATAAGTCTCTCTTAAAAAACCCCATGGAGATTTATCCCTATAAGAGGTTGTACCCAACACCACAGAAATCAACTCTAAAAAACCCAAAACATCTCCTTTGTACCCAAGAGCCGTTTGTGCCTAGCATGGTGCAGCTTCCTTTGCCTTCCTGGCACCCACAGCAAGTGCAGGGCAGCCCCACAGCACATGGCACTCTAGGCTCCTTACATAGCCAGCAATCAGCCACAAGCAATTAAGCACTTGGATTTCTTTTAGAGTAGGGACACCCCTGTGTGAGGAGACTGAAATGAGCCAGCGGTGGAACCAAGTGCTGCCAAGAAGCAGCATCTGCCACTGCCCTCCTGGAATGCCAAGAAAGCAGGCAGGAAGGGGTCTCCCTGGGGACATTCCCGGGGAGAGGCGCACCAGCAGGTTACAACCACACACAGACACCTGGAGCTCGCTGTTGCAAGCTGGGGCTTGCCAAGGTAATAGCCGAGACAGCACATGGCACAGTCACCACCACTGTGGGACAATGGCAGGAGCAAGGCCTAGGGCAAACCGCCAGCAGGAGGTTAATCATTAAATGCTGGTGGGAGTGGAAACCATGGCACTGCAGGGGCATGGCCACCCCGCACCCAGCCCGGCAACAACGTATGGATGGCCCCAGGTCAGGTCACCTCAGCTCCCACCCACAGGGGTGATGGGGAGGTTTTAGGTCAAACCCCTCCATGCCTGGTGAAAATGAAGGGGAGAGAAAACAGAGTAATTTGGCAAAGGAACCATGGGGCACTCCAGCTAAACAGGACTTCCATTGAAAAGGTAGCCAGCTTGAGATGAAACCTGTCCTTGTTTCCACAAAAACATGGATGTCTTATTTCCATGGATATCTTCTGTGCAAACCAGGAATACCTGGTTTTACATGAAAATTTCAACATAAAATGTGTTTGATGAGGAAAATATGGTCCTTGAGTCATGGCACTCTGCAAATTACAGAGAAACAGTGATGAACCCCATTCTGGGCAAGGAGATGTTACCCTTATAGTCAGTGGACAGCCAGTGGATTTCCATCTGTCTGGTTGGGGAAGCTGCTGCTTTATCAAACTGCTGAATTTTGCTCTTCTCCATGGCCATGTATCACACACAGTGTCTATGCAAAGTGTCAGCAGTTTCAGGTATCAGAAAGAGGTAACAGAATGCTGCAGCTGCAACAGAAGCCTTTGTAGAAGTATTTTAAAACCTCGGACCCAACCTAAGAGAGCAAGCCATTTTACACAGGGCACTGCAGTGCTGCTGTACTCCTCCCAACAGACCTGCAGTTAACCCAGGCAGCCCACAAACCTTCCCAAGCACGCTCCCAAAAATCAAGCCCATGCAAAACTTGCCTTGGCAGACCCTGCCTGTCACTGACCACTGATTTCTGGAGCAGAGCAGGCTCCTGCCCACCCCAGCAGCCCAAAGCACAGCACTTACTCTCCAGAGACCCAGTGTTAGGTCCCTCCGTGGCCATGGTTTGAGGGTGCACAGCCACCCTAATCCTGCCTGGCTCCATGGACCCTTCCCCTGCAGGCAGCCAGGCTCAGGCACAGCTTCCTTATCCTGCACTGCTTTGGCTATGCCATGGCCTCTTGGCTGGAGGTGCTTTCCTGTGGAGGTGTCACTCACCTCGCTGCTGAGGGCAAGAGGATTCTGCCAAAAATCACACCAGGCCCACTGATGGACCTCCATGACAGGACACCCTTTTGCTGTTCAGCTGAGCTACGGCGGCTGTGTCCCTGTGTTAGGGGCTGGAGGGTCAGAGCTGCTCATCCTCTTACCTGGAGAGCCTGGCACCAGGAAGGTGAGAAAGAAGCTTAAAATCGGCCTCCATCTGCCCACTCTGCTGATGGAAAGAAAGGCAAAAAGGAAGAAACCGACCAGGCATCTGCTGTGCCAGGGGCTGGTTGCCCCATCTTACCTCTCTTTTCCACCTGGGATCCCATGGGGCATCCAGGCTCCTTAGTAACAGCCATTGCAAAAGGAGGAGCAACTCACCACCTGGACAGCAGGAAGAGCTGTGGGGAACCGGGACATTACCCTTGTTGCTGCAGGTTTTGTAGATGCTGGGGCAGAAGTAAGACCTCCTTACAAAGGTTTTGAATTATTTCCCCAGCTATGAGTGCAAGGGTTGTTTTTTTTAGTGAAAACTTAGATTTTGCACAATGTGAGTACTCTCATGAAAACAGGAATCTCCCTAAAGATGCTTTACTGGATGCTTCTGTTGTGTAGCTTCATCATATTCCTCTAGCCTGAATTTCTTAAGCATTGGTTTTGTTGCCAAAAAGCATGCCTTGAAATAAAAAGTGTAGGAGGTGAAGTTATCTTTATAACCCACTCTTTCAAGTCAGGTTTGTATCACCCTCCACTCTCCAAATACCTTGCTGAATGTTCTGGCAACTCAAACATAATACAGACAAAAAAAAAACAACCTTAGGGGCAGCAGTGGGCAATGCATGGAAAAGCTGCCAGTGCTGCATGAGCAGCCTTTCCGAGCTCTTTATATCTACAGCAACGCCAGCTCACCTGGGCACATTGTGGACACCGTTTGGCCTGAGCTGAAAGCAAACAGAAACTGCCAGCGCTGTTGACCGGTGCAAATAAAGGCTGGCTTTAATGTGCCAGGGAATACAGGTGTGTGCACACAGGCTGGCCGCACCTCGGCACAGGGATCTGATGCCATTATTGTGGCTCCTGCCAAGGTCACCCCTGAGGCTGTGGACCTGTGCAGGCACCAGACCTCGCACCAGCTTGGGTTGAGATGGAGAGATGGGATTTTCTTTATCTGCTTCTGAGGGATGGCTGAATTGGTGCATATCTGAGGTACCCCAGTTATTTCTTTCCTCCCTCACCCATCTCTGATGCTCTTTAATTAGGTAAAAGACTTTTTGGAGCAGGGTGTAGGCTTCCATCCTGACCCAAGCAGGCAGGAATAGAGCATAGGAGCCCAGTCTGGATGTCTTTTAGGTATGCCTCTGTGTTTCTACATGGGGATACTGGGCTTTCCCCTTGGTGTGCACTGGGGTTATGGCCCCTGCTTCACCCCATGCATCCCCAGTGAGGGGATCTCTCCTCTCCTACACCAGAGAAGGAAGGCTGGAAGCAATCTGGGAAATGGGCTGTAACTTATCCCACGCACATAGTGAGGGAGAGGCCAAGGAAAAATAACAAACAAATTAACCAACCAACAACAAAAACCAACCCCACCAAACCCAGAAGCAGCTTTTTGCAGCACAAAGCACAGATTTGATGCCAGCAAAACATTTGGTGGATTCCAGATTCTTCATGCCAAAAAACCAAATGGGGAAATAATAGGAAAGAGTTAGAGAAAAGAGACTCTCTTCCTGGCAGTTTTGAGCACTCTTTTTGATTTTCATTTAAGTGATATGTCTTTCAACTGAAAGGTCTCTGACTTGAAAGAAAACATTGTCTCGCAAGCTGAACATCACATTTAATACAAAACATATTCCTCTGTTTTGCTTTCTTGCCTGATATTTTTTAATTGCTTTGAGTAAGAATAAAACTTCTCAATTTTTTTTTCCCCAAAATGAATTAAAAAAGGGAATTATTCACATAGCTGTATATACACAGCTCTGCACGATGGACCCACCCGTCTCCACAAAAGCCTGTACTCGCTCGTATTTATTAGCATTTCCATCACAATTTTGATGCTTTCCCAAAATGATGCCCCCTTTTGCTTGAAATTCTGTAAGGTTTCAGAAAGCTCCTCCCTTCCCTCAGTATTAAAGCTGCCAAAGGAAAGGCTGCAGCTGGAGTAAAAACACCTGAGTGTGTTCCCTCATTGCAAAGGGGCTTTCTCTTACAGCCCGGGACCTCATTCGCTGCCTGCGGTGCAGTGGGGGCTGCAGCTCTTCTTCCACACACTCACGACATCCCATCGACTCTCTGAAATCAGGGAAGTGGCTTTCCCTCTCTCATGGATGTGTCTCTCAGTGTGTCCTGGAGATGAGTCAGAGCAGATACCATTTTTTTACTCCCTGAGGTGTCTTGGACTTTATACCACCCTTCTCCCTTCAGGGGAACATAAAGTGCATTAACCCAGAGTGATGCAGGAGCCAAGACTGGAGACACCCAGGCTGCAACCCAGGCCTGCTTGCTCTGCCTCACAAAGTTGAGCTGCTCTGCATTCTTGCACACCTGTGGCCTTCATTGCACTAAAATCCACCTTCCAGGCTGCAGAAACCCACTGCAACCTGGGGAGATGTGCACAGGTCCAGCCTGCTGCCAGGTCCCGCAAAAGGTGAAGCACCACAGCTTTCACTGAGAGAAAGGGGAGATGAAAGTATTGAACTGTATTTCCATGGATGTTTAGAAAGCTTAGGAAAAAAGAGAAAAAACCCAGAAGGCGATGTCTGAGATGAGGCAAAAAGCTAAATACATGCTATTGATTTGCTGTGTCAGCTCTCCTCTGTCAGCCACATTTGATCACAACAGCAGCTGTCACTCAGTTCTGCATTTACACAAGTAATGCCTTCCTTAACATTTCTGCCCACTCCCTCATTTCTCCAGCCTTGGGTGCATGCGTTCCCGCCTTGCTGGCCCATCATGTCTCATTTCAAGCAAGCACATTGTATTAGCATTTGAAGCCTGCAGACTGGGTCTGTAATAGCTTCCAGAAGCCACCATTGTTTTTCATCAAAGCCAAGGGAATGAGATCCTGAGGCTGAGCAACTTCTTCTCTGCCCAGCTTGGCCAAGAAAGCTTTCACGCTTAATGCCATGGCTCCATTCCTGCACACTGCATCGGCTGTAAAACAAAGCTCAGACAGTCTCAGACAGCAGCAAGCGCCAGCGTACATACCGTAAAAGCAATTATCAGAGGGGTAGAAGATGTGGGCAGGAGGAAGCCAGGAGCAGCAGAGGGATGCTGATTTTGGGAGATGGGGTGCAGCAAGCAGCAGCTTGGGGAGCTGCAGCATGTCCCAGCTGCGCACAGATGCAACCAGGTCAGTGCCAGACATCCCATTTATTAATTCCTCATGGAAACATTTGCTGTTCAAAGCAGTGCAATTTAATGGCTATGCAAGAAGAAACTAAGGCATTTGTGGAGTGGAACTTGGGGCAGATGTGCCCAGCCTCCCTCTGCAGCCAGAGGACACCCAGGCAATACCAACCAAAAGCTCACCAGATGCTCCCGTAGGCTCACACCAGGGTCTGCCAGCTGTGAAGGGAGCTCAGACATGGACCTGAGGTGTCAATCTCAAATCAGGTCCGAACAGCAATGCCTAGTCCATGGTACACATCAGCATGAATGATTCCTACAGCCCACAGTCTCCAAGAGCCTCAGCTCTCCATCCACCCCCAGCAGGTGGAGGAGCTGGAACTGGTCATCTGGGAGCATAAATTTGAGTTAGTTGGTGCTGTCAGCAGGACTAGCACTGTAACATCAAAATAATCAGCAAAGGGCATAGGAGAGGGACGAGCTGGTGTTCTGCATCAGGCCTCACCTACATCTGTGCCCCCAGATGAGGCACCAGCCTCAGTCAGCAGGATCTCACCCTACACCAGCCATGTGGGTGACAGGAACCATATTGTATCTTTAGAACGGAAAGGAGGGGAGGGAAGTCACTATGACTAATACGTGCTGGAGGCCTCCTCCTGCCACCATGGAAACAGCCTTGGGGATTGTGAAAACCTGTGGATGACAATTTTCATGAGGCTATTTTGCACTCATCTATTATGTCTACGGAAATGAAGAGAAATTGAGCACAGAACTGAAACTGTGTAAGTGGTATTAATCTCTTTAGAAATGGGAGAAACCACTCTAACCACTCTAAGTACAAACTCAAACCACTCTAAGTACAAACAGTGCCTTAAAGGGTTGGGTTCATGTTGTTAAAAATAGCTGCAAGGCAAATCACTTGAGGGGAAGGAAACAAAGCAGAAAGGGATGAGTGATAGAAGTGCTGAGAACAAGAGGTCAGAGGCTACAAAAGCTAGCATTGCCTAACTGGAAAAAATGACTGCTGAGAGATGGGCGCACGCAGATAACTCTAGACAGAAGAAAGACATGGGGGGAGAGGAGGAGAAGGTGATGTGGGTAAACATGACAGAGAAGGTAAAATTTCCGAGGGACACAGGACATAGTTAATACTGTCCTGCCAGGAAGAATTAAGAGCTTATAAAGATGTTGAGCAATGAATCTTGTAGAAGCCATTTTTTGCCCGTGATGCTGTTTCTGGACTTTTTGCTTCTGGAGATGAGGGTCTAGTTTGGGGGGCTGGTGCCTGCCCCTTGTTTCTGCCCATGTGTGCACCTCCCACATTTCTGCTCAGTCACCCTTTCAGCAGCTTCTGTCAGAGACTGGTTGAAGCCCAGAGGCTCTCAAGCCCCAGTCTGTGTTTCCCAGGCAAGGACAGTAAACTATTGGTCTTTCCCTGCCTTGCCACCCTGTCCTGGTTTCTAGCCACTGCCTCTCTTCCTGCTGTGACAGAAAGCCCAGGGCAGGGATGCAGAAAGGACACAAGCCTGCAGTGGCTGGGTGACAGCTGCCAGAGAGGCTGCAAATGACTGCCAGAGCAAAGTCCTTCCCTCCAAGGTCCTCCCATTGCCTGGCACCAAGCCAAAAGCTCCCCTGGGAGCTCCCATGACAGGCACCCCCAGCATCACCCCAGCCAGCCGCAGGGATGATGAGGGGCATCCTTCTAGGCGGGGTTTCTTCCCTCCAGCCCTGGCAGCCTAGAACGACCCGGCCACCTCAGCAGTGCAGCCCCCTCCTGCCATGGCCATCACTTCCCAGCACTTGCATTTAGAAAACGAGCAGTTGTCACGAACCCAATCAAAACAAGAGAGGTTCCACAAACCGCCTCCCCTCCCAAGGAAGAACACGAGGAGGATACCGGTAACGCTATGTGGTGACAGGGACGTATCTTGGGCAGGAAAAACATTGCACAATAGGATGAGACGTTCACCGAGCAAAAGTGGGGTGCCAGAGCCCAGGCAAATATCACGCATGCCTTTAAATCAAGTATTGCCCCATCCTGGGCAGCTGAACTGTTTGGCAGTTCAGTAGAAGTGCCAGTAGGATGAATGACACAAATAAGGTGCACCTTGTACAGAGAAAAAATAAAATTAAAAATCAGACATTTGCTTTTATGTATTTTAAATAATTTTTCCCCAATGTAATTGATAATGTCTCACAAATCATAAAGCATTAAAATATGTCCTAGTTATTTGCATGCTGTTGATATATTTTGTTTCCTTTGCTTCTTCATCAGAGCAGACTGGTTTCATTTTGTGGTTTCCATGAATTTGCATAGTTAATGTTTTTAACAGACTTTTAACTTCAAATCCTACTCCAGCAAGGTGCCATAAGACTCAACCCATTTCCCAGGTTCAGGGCAAACACCTTTGTAAGGCCTTAATTCACACTGTGAATTTCAGAAAATAACCATTGGGTAACTTTGTGATTGAAAACTTCCTTGAATTTTTTTATGTGGTTGGATACATGCAGGTAACACTGCTGGGATTTAAATAATTATTTTTGGCCACTGACGTAGCACTTCAAATGACTGCAGCAGTTTGTACCACTAAGCTACAACACAGGCAAGATTATCTACGTTGAAAGTTTCCTGAAAACCTTTTAATAACCTTAGCCGTAAGAACAAAACCAACCACCACCTCCAAACTCTGGAGGCCATGCAAAGCAGAACCATCTGGTGCATGGTGACCCTTCCCTCCCCTGAACAAGCACCCCTGCCATCCCCAGCAGTATGTGACACACAACTCTGGTTCCAGTCAGGAACTGCCAAGATGGGTCTGAAGGATTTAAGGCCTTCCACTCAACAAAAAGAAAGAATTAATCATTTCAACATTATTCTACCCAGAAGTACCCAAACCCACTTCTCTTCCTCCACATTTTCCTTTCAAATATGTCTAACTTCACAGAAAAGCAGCATTTTCAGTATAAACTCAAGGGCAAACAATTTTTATTTTTCCCCAAAAGCAGGATGTTTGAGTTCATTTTATCATTGTTATGTGCCTTAATTCTGCCCCCTTCACATCCATAATCACAGGTTTTCTTCACACTTCAAGGTTGGTGGAAAACATTTAATGGTTTGGGAACAGTATGGTGGCCTGTGTAAGTTCTTCATCTGGCCTTCACAAAGCAGGTAATGGTGGTGGTGCTTACCTTCAGTACTGGTCTTCAGGGATAAACTGGAGCTCTCAACATGTCTCAGGAGAGACTTCTCTCAGGGCAGAGAAATCCTGTTTTCAGTTGGATTTATAGAAGTGGTACAGCAATGTGCATGGCTCCTTAGATCCACTGGACAACAGGACGCTGCTGCTTCAGTATCCCCAGTCTAGTCAGGCCTAATAAAAAACAGACCCTGCAGGCTAGGGTATCTGAAAACTTCCCTCAGACATGATGGCAGCATTTTGTCTCCATGTCCCTAAGAGCTGCCAGCCGGCTCCTCACAAATACAATACAGCCCGTTCCCTTCCAATTGGTCAAGCTTCTTGTAAACTGCATGTCTCCAAAGCATCCTATTAATCCTGCTGGATCTCCCAGTATTGCTCACATTTGTAATTGAATTAATCATGAATTCTTACTGCATCAAATAATTTTGATACAAACAGGAAAGAGCTGTCAGACAAACAGAAGACATTACAAGCAGATTACATATTACCAGAAAAGAATGCAGAAACTCACATCAATATAATGAGAAAACTGAAAAAGTGTGTGCTTCTTCAATGGTTGGCTCCTACACTTCAGGAATCCAGTTTTACATCAGCTTATAAAAGGGATTTCCACATGGAGTTAGAAGTGTTATCCCATGCCCAAGCACTGTGACCTTCACAGGCTGCCTTTTGATGGGGCTATAGCTCAGTCAGAGATTGCACAGAGAGTGGGGGATGATTATGTTTGGGTAACAAACAAAATCTTTCTCTGAGGAAAGACTGGCAATCTCTGTTCCCTTTCCCTTTCATCATTTTTAGTAATGGGTCCTAGATATTTCCCTGCTATAGGCACACATTTGTCTCGCAACTGGTCACTAGAAACCATGACAAAGGAGCTTCTCTTAGCAAGATTACTGCGTCAGCACCTTTCCTCTCAAATACACCAAACCTCTGGAGCACTGGGCAGACGTAATGGAATGGCAACACGTTCTTCAGTATAATTTAATTCTGGAATGTACATATCACTTCTGATCAAGCTGTTCTGCTAGCAATTTTCACATCCACAAACCACTGCACTGTGTTCACCTCCCTAAGGATTTTGTTCTCATAATCATTACAGGAACAGAAACCAAGAGAAAACCACAACTTATGAATAAAGATATAAATGCTGTTTTGTATTGATTGGCTCATTAGCTGATGAACCAATAAAGAATTTGACATACAAACTTCAGACTGTGCAATCTTCTCATGCTATAGGATCCTGCAGTGTTGGCATGAAAACATCTCCATGTGCCCATCACCAAACCTGCCTCCTGTATATCCCCATCTCCTGTACCTTCTCATGGACAATCCTGCTGCGTGTCTTCTCAAACCAGCCTATCAACAACCTAATTATTTTCTCCACCAAGGGAAGCTACAGCTCTTCCATATCAATTTCCCAATTAAGAGCAAATATCGTCCTTGCTATAAACATATGGAGCATTAGTACAAACAGTGGGGAGTAGATACCTATGCTGCTCAATGGACAGCAGTTACATGGGGCCCAATCCAGGTGCTCACTTGTAGTTACTTTAGATGCCCTTGATGATGCAGCATCAGAGACACACACCTCATGTTGTAGGCAGCCATCAGGTATGGCATTCTAAGACTTTTCTGATGGCAACAGATGTCCATAAGTAGGAATTGGTTTGAACTCTCATCAGCTAAGATACAGAAATAGCTATCTTTAAGACCAAAACCTGTTCTTACAAGATAACTGAAGAGAACAGAAAGGTCAGACTAACCACGCAAAATTCAAAGGTACAAATGAAGTAAGCGTTACAGAGCTTCAGTTCTGCAACAATTCTCCCCATCTTCAGCTGCAAGCCAAGCTGCAGGTGGGAAGAAGTTCCAAGTTCTCTGTTGCTCCTTTCCTTCTTTTCTCTCTAAAATCAGGAAGATTGTTGATAAAGGTGCACCCTCAGAGGCTTGCAAACCATATACCGAACTGTTCTTGCATAGTTTGCAAACAGAACAGACACAACCCTCTACTTACACTCCAAGCACCACAAGGCTTTCTAAACTGCTTCAACAGGGCTATTCTCTATTTTCACATCTTCTTGGGAAGAAAGCAACACTGCTTACCACATAAAGGGAAGGAAAATTCTCACAGAAATTGAAGTTCAAAAAGAACCATGAGATCATATTGCTTTGTGTGGGAGACCATATTGATAGACTCCCTTTGAAGGTTTTAAATAGTAGACACCAAGAGCAAATTTAAATTGAAAGCACTGAAATTAGAAGTAACATATTCTGACAGTTGCAGCTGATCCTGCAAGAAGACAGAGGCAGCACTAGTGTTTGTTTTCCAAATTGTGAGCAGCAGAACAAAGGACAAGTGCAATTTTTCTGCTTTGTACCACCTCGGTGCTTTCCAGGTCGGTGTGACACCAGTTTGACTGATCAAAGAGAATCCAGTTTCACAGGCATGGATGTGCAATGAAGTGTAGAAGTCTCTCAAAACCAAGTCAAGCACATACCATTTTATGTGGTCTTCAGCTTCACCCTTGTTTTACAATGACAGCTAGACTTCTTTGACTCAGGAGCAGGACAAGAGCAGTGTTAAAATACATGTAGCTACAGCAACATTTACAGACTCCTATACTAAGGAATCACTCAGCCCACTCTTGCACTACAAAACCCTTCTAAACCAAAAAGCTTAAATCAGCACCAAAATGGCTCTGGAATTGCTTCTCCCAGCAGTGTAACAAACAGATGTGAAGCAGGGCAGAACAACAACACTGAACACTTCCCACTTTGCAGAAAGCAAGAGAAACAGATGGTTACAAGATTCTCTTCAGACTACTCAGGAAAGGAGAATACAGATCTCGGCATCGAATTAATGCTGTTTGTGGTGTTTTAACAACTAGCTATAAACATTTTTCTAACCCTTTCAATTTAACCTACAAAATAAACTCTCAGAAATATAAAGTATTAAATAATCCTCTTTCTCCTCCCCTGATATGCAGCGTCCTTACTGGACCTTAACAGAAAGATAGCTTAACTTGAATGGGTCACAGCTGCTGCTGCCATCATTCAGTTCCAGCTTTGAAAAAGGAAGGTGTGTAAGGGTAGTAAGAGAGGATTAAGGGAAGAAGAACTGCAACAAAATACAACTGGTGACCAATACCAAGTTTCACTTGGGAACTTGTTGCAAAACCAGATCCAATACATGGTTTTACCACACATCCTAAACCTGTGATGCTTGCAGCAGCATCAGCCATTTGCCCCTCTTACCAGAGACTGACAAATGTGTTTGAAGGCAAAAGGTGAAACGAAAAGGACACACAAGAAAGCAGGAAGACTAAGCTCATTTTAAGACATGTTCTCCCTTTGATGCTGTACAATCCTGCAGAATCAGAGATGCCATGGTATCCTGAATTCCCAGGAAACTAGAGGAGTTAAAGCTGTCTCTTCCAGTGTACATGGAAAACCCTCCCCACCTTAATTTGATGAAAACCAGTGAAACCTCATGGATTTATTAAAGACACAAATAGGTGTATGGAGAGAGGGGATTCAAGACCTATTCATCCAGCTATACAGCTGTTGGACAGCTGCACATGCTTTGTGGCATTTAAGATAACCCCATAGTTGTTTTCTCCTATAATTTCTTCTTATTTTGTACTGAAAATCTCATTTTTTGGGCATTTTTCCATCTGAGTGGTTGACTCTATTGCAATGACACATAAAAAATACACACAACTATTTCATTGTAGGTGATCTCCCATTCACTGTAACATATGAGAAACCACAGGATGGGACAGAACTACATTTTGTTATATTTCACTGCCTTGATTTAAGCAACTGCATCCATACACAAACGTCTAAATATACAGCCTAGTGACTGGAGGAGCAGCTCTTCTGCAAGTCACTGGATGCTGTTGGTATATCACAACTCTGAAAATCAGACCACTTGTTACTTGCAATAACTTTACTACTTTGTGTACACTTAACTGAAAAGAGTAGTCTGAGAATCATTACCTGTAATTAGAGAAAACCGAAGCAAGCCCTGACCAGTACATTTTCTTTTTATATTAGCAAAATCACATCCTTAGGGCCAGAAAGGAGAAATCAAAGCAAGACTTTTACTGTAAATGTCTACAGTTAAGCAAAAGAAATGCTTGTTTTGTACTACTCTTAAAGAAGAAAGATCATTTTTGGATTAATAAATCTAAGTGCAACAGCCTCAAGAGAAAGTTACCAGAACTGACAGGTAGATGTAAAAGGCATCTAGAAATTAAGAAGAAATACCGTTATACTGTATAATGTATACTGCATTTCAACACAGTGTTTGTAGTATTTCAATACAGTAGCTTATTTTCTACCCCAGCCTTAGCGTTTTGAATTCTGAATCACTGTAGTAATTTAATAAGAAAGCTAATTTCACTAATTGAAATTAAAGGTTAATTCTACCAGACCATTGTATAGACAGAATACAGATGGCGGTATTTAGGAAGCTGGAGGCTCATGTCTGCACATAGAAATTTAATTTTAAAATGAGTTTATAGCAATTATTTTTATTAGATAGCAACGTTTACAAATTTGAATTAAGAAATAAAGTTACAGAATGGAATTACCTTGTGCTCATTCTTGGTTGTGATGGGTTTTTTCTTTAAGGTCATAATCATTTTTATACAGGATGTCATAAAAAAAATTTCTAGACTGTCTAAAACACAGCCCCACTATTTCCTCATTCAATATTGCATAATTTATCAAAAATCTATGCTTGTTCTAAACATTCTAAACAAGTATTTAATTAACTGCTCTATTGGGCCCTTTATATATTTAAATTCTTTTTGTTCAATTTGTACACAATAGAGATTTTTAAAAAGCACTTAAGGATTCTATATTGCAATTTTTTGTAACTTTCAAAACTAGGAATAAAGAGCTTGTTCCCATAACAAGATGAAATCCACTATTCAATATACCATGTCTTGTCTTCTCCATACTTCTCATCTAAGCATACAATTTTCTATCTCAAATACTGTTTTAAAACACTTAATTCCCCATCATTTTAACACACAACAATTTATGAATGCAAGAGCTTCTACTTCCTGATAAGCGCAGGTTTAACTTAACTCTATATTTTGCAACAGTCTACTAAATAACACCTCGGTATGTACTTCATTTACATTTTCTTCCCCACAGCTCGTGAGAGTCGGAATACAAGCTACATCTGGTAAGGATGAAACTGCACTGAGGTTTCTATTAGGAACCCTCATTTCCAACATATGCATTCATCCTTCTTTCTCATTCCTGCCTCACAGTCGAAACCAGTAATAAAATAAAGCTTCCAACATCTAACATTAAGGTTGCTAACAAATGTAAGACTGTAAAGGAGGGGAAATCAAAAAAGTACGTGCAATGTAACAAGTTGCTGCAAGGTTTCTGCTCTGTAAAGATTAAATAGGAGTAAGAAGAGGCTGAGCCAGAAAGCTGCATAATGAAAAAAATATGCTGGAACAAGTAAAAACATCAACAGTCTTAAGGCAACCTTCACTCCAATCAGCAGTGTGATTACTTGTGTATCTGAAGAGAAATCCTTCTTTAGTGTACTTAATTATGTTGATACAAATGATGTCAGGAACCATATCGATCCTAGAAAAGTAAAAAAATCAGACAGACATGAGTACGTTTTCCACTGAAAGAAATCGGATTTAATTAATATTTGTAAATAAAGCCTAGTTTAATTCTTGAAGACCTAAAGAAATTTGACCAGCACTTCCAAGAACTGCAGTTTATGGTTAAATGCCAGGATAATTAGCTTGATTTGCAAACATCCAAGAGCCCCCTGACCTAATCTAAGACATGCAAACTAACTAGAGCATGAAGCATGCTTTGCACTATTGAGACCAGGATGTCTTAATTTTGTGCACAAACACAGATCAAAGGTATTAATGTCAAGTCAATTAAAGAGCCAATACAAGAGTTGGGTCAGATGATTGCTGTAGATTACTTCCAACTAAACTATTTTGTTCTGAGTTATGAACTATTATTAATTTAAAAATTAAGTGACAGCAAATAACGCTGTTATGGAAATTTTGTTTCAGTTGTAAGAAAAGAAATAAAGTATTAAGGAAAAGGCAAAAAAAGTTATTCTACAGCTGCAGATTTATTTTTAAGAAGATCTACTGTCTACCATGAGAGGTCTACAAAGCTCAAAGCCAAATTCATTCTTTCCTCCCCAAAGATGATTCAATGGCAGCATCCACAATACTAAATCCTATAAAAAGACTTTAACAGATGGTTAATATATTGTAAATATTTTTACTAACCTGTATAGATGTCATGACCCCATTAGCAAGTACAGAAAGTTTTCCAGCCACTGACTTTACTCCTTGTTTAAACTGAGCTATATCAGGAGTTGAAGGCAAGACATTTGCAATATTGTAGCTTCCTAAGAACATGCACACAAGAAGAAAAGAGAATTTTCTATTAAAAGCAGACTTTCCTCCCCTGGAAGTACAAGATACTACTAGGAGCACTAAATACCAATGTCTGATTGACACTGTAAAAACCACTGAGCACATATCTCAAATTTCTTAAACTGATTTTAGTTTTTTTCTGTTGTTCAAAATCTCACCCAGAGTTGCATCTTCTACACGCTGTATTCCCAGCTAAGCAATTAAAGTTTGGATAATACATAATTTATTCCGCACTTTCAATCCGCTGCAATGTTAATTTGTCTGGTATCCTAAACAGATTTATTACTGTGCAATTTAAATATGAATGCACTTTCGTGGTTATGTGCATGCATAGGTATGCTCTGCATGCTGTATAAACACACATTTTGCACTAATACATCTGAGGCTTGGAGAGCTCTATAGAAATTATAGCAGAGCTAAGTAAGTTTCAAAACTCCAAGGCAAAGCTGGCAATGCAGCCTTCCTTAAAGCCAATATAGTGTGGCTACTGTTAGCTCTACTATTATGAAAAGTATAGGCCTGAAGATTGTTTTGTAACATCTTTGATTTCTATTAACTGCACAATAAGTATTAACATGCTAACAACTACAGTCACCCACTCATTTGCAAAAAGAATTACTGGCAGGCCTTAATGTTAAATACCTGATACTGTAAAAAGCACAAATGTCAGTAAACCAGCATCACAGGCCATGATCTTGGGAATAAGTGGGGTTCCTGAGAAGAAGCATCCCAAAACATACCTGTATCAAAATGGAGACTGCAATCTGTGGCCTTCATTTAAGACACATAGCCAAGAGATAGTCATGACAAGTCAGGACACAACTAGTAACTTGCAAGCAGTTACTGAACCTTGGACAAGCTCATCCAGCCTCAGACTCCCCAACCTGTACAACTGTAACTCCTTTTGACAGGAGCTCCATAGTGCACATCGCTACACATGGGCTGCCTGTTCTTCTCCCTTTTTTTGTTTTGAACAGGAGTGGAGAAGGGAAAGAGAATGAACCTGCAGCTCCTCTTTTCATGGGAAATTAAAGGCACCTGCCTCATTAGCAGGCTGAGAAAAACATTACTGTAGATAATTTTATTTACCTAAGCTAATTGGCTGGTTCATCATGGTAGATGCTTCCCACTCCATTCTTTACAGCCTGCTAGTAACTGTTTCTACAATGCATGGGCACACTTGTTTATAGATTATTTTCAAAAATTCTCTGTTACTGAGAGAGCCCTATTTCTGAACTGTAATTCTGACTTCCTTACAAACTGTTCCACTTAACAAAAATGCTGAAGCATTTGATATTGAAGTCAGAGTCATGGAAATAAAATTGGCAGATATAAATAACCTGGGAAAAGCTCTAACCACTTCTCAGCCACATTAATTTTCTAAAGTTTTCCTGGTTATGTATGGTTGTCTGAAAAACTTGTAAACGAGACAGGAATGCAACTTCTTTTCTCGTGATTTCCTTCAAAATCAGCATCTACAAGTCAGCTATCCAACATGCCATCTTTCATAAGCAACTGGTCTGAAACAATGCAAAGTAAAAGTGTTTACTTGTAGCCCTCGTTTTCGTAAATGGCTCCTACAGCCTTCTGTACAAATGAAAGTATCCCAAAACTGTTCTATCCTAAATCTCAGCAGAGCTCATAAAAACAACTTTAGATTCAAAGGACATTTTATTCTGGCAAGAACCCCAGAATTACAGCAGTGTTTTTGTTGCCAGCCTCTGGTCTCCTAATTACCTTTA
Organism: Nymphicus hollandicus; assembly: GCA_009823435.2. NCBI lineage: Eukaryota > Metazoa > Chordata > Aves > Psittaciformes > Cacatuidae > Nymphicus > Nymphicus hollandicus. Next base: position 54,446 of record WTXV02041032.1, read on the forward strand.
TTTTATGGAACTAATGATGGCCTTGACATTAATTCCATACTAGACAAGCTATCAGTAAAATTTCTCCAAGATGGACCACTGTCAAGAGATAGTCTTTGGGGTGGGAGGTGTAACAGGAATGCAGGAAAGGAAGATTCTGTAGATTGAATATAGTGTGAATTTATAACATACAAAATAATTTCTGGTCTATCTTTTCCTCACTATTATCTTAGAGCCATTAACAACCCATAATATTTAGCAGAAGTTTAGTCTCTGTAATGTAAAACTTTAAATTTACTGTTGGCTTGCACACCAGTCACAAACAGTAACTAACCTCAAATCACAGGCAGGTATTTTCATCCCATTATTAGGAATCTCTGCATTCCTCCACAAGCCCCAAGAACCTTTCCGAGTGGTTAGTGATGAATAATCGTGTGTGCATAATTCATGTACAGCTACTAAACATTATATAATTGCCTGTATTACCCTTATTCAGAATAGGGTGAGAATTTTACCACATATATATATATGCATGTGTACATAAAAAGACACATTCGTATATATATAAATACAGAGATATGTATTTCACACCAATTTGCCCCATCTTTAACTCATATCTACCTTTTCCTAGCTTATTCTCTTATTCAGTACTGTGTAAAAGCCCCACATATATTACACAAATTAAAGGAAAAATTAATTCCATATAAAATATTTCATATGCAAGAAAATTAAAATAAAAAAGATGGAGTTCTAGTCAACAATAGATAAAAAATGTTATCACAATCCCATGTACAACTGAAAATACAGTTTATCATTTCAGAAATACCATTTCTTTGCTTGTACTTCCCACATCTTTTTTAAGCACAAGTATGACACAATCTTGCAAATACTCTTTCAAGTGGGTAATTTACTGCAATTTCTGTGTTATGTCTCTTCCCCTACTTAATTTTTTTTTTACATTTCAAATTACTAAAATCCATCTTAAGTAATTAGTAACAGGAGTTATTTCTCTACTAGCCAGTATATTCAAAACTTGCTTTCAGGGGATCAAAACTGAACAATCACATGTTTGTTTTTTTAACTCCAACTTTTCCAAAGTAAAATCAGATGCTGTATACTGTTTGGCTTTCCACCCTATTTGTATAATCACTCACAGATTTCAAGTTCTTCAAGAAATCTTTTTTTCCCATTTCTTCACAAGTTAAGGAATGAAACCCAACTGATCAAGTCAATAAAATGCTCCAGTATTTCCTACCTTTTCTATTTTACATTATTGCACTATCCTAAAAGGGTGTTAGAAAAGAAAATGTGAGTCATTTTCAAAACCCTAAGGAGCCACTTTTCAGTCAATCTAATCTACTGCTTCCTTCCTTTCTAATTTGAACTATACTCTCCAATGTAAGGCATTCCAACAAATCCTTTACACAGACAAACCAATAGAAAAATGTCCTTAATAAGTTGGCAAGACCAGTTTTAGAAGAAGATACCATGATGAATGGATATGATATGCCATGCAACAGATTAACATGGGAATTTCAAGGCCACTAATATTTTATTAAAGATTTTTCTTAGACTCAATATTATGATGACAGCCATTTTCACATATATAAACACATAAGTTGCTTATGGTCATTTATAAAAAACCAGTCAATGTAGGTGTTACCTCATTTGGTTTTATAACAAAATATTAGTTTCCCTTTGATAAAAATTATTTACAATATATTGAGTCTATTATTTTCAACAAGTCATGTAAAAAACAGTATAATACACTGAACTTAGTGAACTGAAAACACAGAACTTGAAATTTAAGAAATTATTTAAAAAAAAAAAATACACCTGCTATGCTTGCTTGACCTATTAGCAACACTAACATGTACTGCACATTGTAGACTTCTTGCATAATACAGTGACAGATAGCTGATAGGGGAACTAGAAGCAGAGTACAGGAGCGTATTCACTCCATAACACAGTTTCTCGCTCTGTTTGGTATGTACCTGTTGGTTGTTTTTTCTGATCGTCAAACAAGTCAGCTGAACTTATAGATGAGCTTCCAGAAAGTCTTTCTAGTCGAGCCCTTGCTTCATACTAGAAAAGAATTGAGAAGAAAAAGTGTTATAACAGTATGCTGTCATCTTTTGAAGTCATGTCAGATAATTCATGAGGTTATACGTACAGCTTCAGAACATATAAATTCAGCTGAAGTTGACCATTTTGAAAGTTGCTCCCATTTTGTACTTTTCACATGACTTATACAGTGTGAGTTTGTCATAATCTCAACTCATTTCTGAGTTGATCAGAGTGACATTTACTATTGCAACACCAAGAGGCCTATTCACTGTTAGCAGCCCTAAAACTGCTGAAAAGCTATGCAACCATTAAAAACAACAACTAAAAAATGTGAAATTGAGTGGTTGGATAGGATAAGGAAAAAGCACTGCAGCTAGCATCACGTTAACCCTTCTAATCACATCATGCTTTTAATTCAACTTTTTCTAAGTTCCCTGGGAACATAATAATAATTGATGATGATTATTATTATAACAAATTGATTATATTTTTACATTCCTCATTACACTGTTAATTTTTCATTAAAAGTATGTTTTTAAAATGATCTCTCGCCTCTAAAATGCAACACAGTATTAATCTGTGTTTTATTTCTAGGCTGAATCAATTACATGCCATTTGTTGAACAATTCATCACTTAGTTGGCCTTACAATAGCAATAATGTTTCCATGCAACAAACACAGAGGGGATAGCTGTTTTAACAACAGTTTGTTGGCATCAGTTTGGGTATTTCGAACAAATGAAGTAAACCCACATCCAGCATCAGGCTGATTCTTCCAAAAATAAAGACTGCAGACCACTTCTATCACAGAAGAATGATGTTGGAGGTAAGGTCCTACTTGCAGTGGCAACTCCTTAAAATCAAATGATAAACTAACAGAGTTATCAGAAATGCCTACATCTCTATCAGACAAATATTCAAGTGGACATAATTCTATAAGCTTACTAATTCTACCAATTTTAACTATTTATAACCTTTTCTATAAAAGAACACTGTGTTTATAGTCAAAGACTATTTTAATATTCAAAAATATTTATCACTGCTTTCTACTCACATCAGCATGATCTTGCCTTCCAAAATACATGTCTGATGAAATTGCTTTTACATTGCCAAATTTTTTTTGTGCCTCATCTGTGATTAAAGGTGGTTCATATTCAGGCTTACGACGAGATGCAGGCCTGAAAGAAAAATAAACTGCATTTGTGAGCCTAACTTTTATATACATCATAGCAAAAAATAAAATCAGTATCAACCCAGGATAAAGAAATTCAGATAACTAAGTTGACAGAGCAGCAAATAAAATTTCAGTGACAGTTTTACAAGATGGTGAACAAACAGCATTTCAAATTCATTAATCTTGTATCTTTATTTTCAAAGTTCATTTAAAAAGCAAGCTAAATTATGTGAACAAGGACAGAATATTTCTACAAAATGTCAAAACCCACAATGTCAGTGAAGTTCAGATTTAAATGTAATAGCACAAAAAGGTTCAACATCCTTTAAACTGTCACTGTCTTCCACCTCAAACATACACATTCAACACAGTCGCTTCCCTTTTTTTCCCCTCCAACTTTTCCGAAGTAAAAGTAAGCAAATAAGGAAGTAACAGTATTATGGACATGAACCCCTATTTTGTGTAATATGCATCACTGGTCCACTAGAGAGGAAGAAGCAGAACATGCTTATGTTGAAGAAGCTGTACTTACATGCACAAACTGTACTTTACACGTAAATGAAGAATACAGTTTTAAGTAAGAACAGAAGCATAAAACAGCAACCAAGCACACAAAGCCCCACATTCTTACATTTTCTACTTGATTACAAAGATAAAAATGCAGTTGTCAAAGAAATACATTCATTTTTTATCATCACAACAATTCGCCGTGTCGTTAGCAAGTATCTTCAATACTTTCATCATAAAAGCTGAGCACCCTATAGTTTCATTCACCTGGTAACTGGGTTCTCTTGGTTCATTAGGCAATAAACAAAGAAGTAAAGCACCTATGCTCTCAGAACAGTGCAAATATTTGAGTTTCTCTCAGCGTCTTTTGTCTACTCCTTTTTTTGCTGAAACGCTTTGGAAATTACCTCCAGTACATACACTGTACAGCACTTAGCAAAACAGCCAAGTGCTTAAAATATAAATAGGAAATTCAGCTTACAAAAAAATAAAAAAATTAAAAAATCTCTTGACTGCTGATGGAAGTTATTGCCAAATTCTCCTTCTAGATTGAAAAAAATCCCACTACTCTGACCAGGACTCAAAGCTTTGGCTTTCTGTACAAAAATCAGTTAGGTTTTCTTGGTATACCTGTCTGAAAATCCTGGACTCTTTGAAGTTAACATTACATCAACATCTCTACTACTGTTTTCCTTCTTCCAAAAAGAATCTGAATTGTCATCCCATTTAGAGAAAGTGCTGCTCCTCAAATCTGAAGAATCGTAGTACCTAAAATAAAGGAAGTAAAAAAACTATTGAAAAAGTCGGAACCATAACTTTCAAGGCACTTTGAACACTCCAGAGATCCAAGAACACAGAGCTAACCCATGGCATCCAGGTGTGCTCTGGTTCCACGTGGGGCAAAGTTTTTCACTAAGGGGCTGATAGGGGCTAATCTCACAGTTCCAGACAATTCAATCTGTAAACTATGCAAGCAAAGAATCTGGTCTGATTTGCTAGGGCATCAACAAACAGTTCAGAACAGTGAGGACAGCCCTTGTCTTTTGTTCTGTGCGTTAGCTAAATAATTTTTTATTTAAATATTTTTTGTATTTTTTAATACAAATATTAAGTACCTCTGAGTTTTGTAGCATGTTTTTTGTTAAAGCAACACTTAAAAAACAAGTCTTTAATACAACAATCTTCTCTTGCATATCAAAACTGCAGGGAAAACACAAACAGAAAGAAAAGAGGGGAAAAAAAACCCAGCACGTTTTTCAGTTCTGGTCATATGTTACCTTGACCATTACCCCTTTGACTAGCTACATATATCTAAACATATATGGAGAACACTTGAAAAAAACAACCTTATTAAAATACCAAATATTAAGAATTTCCCTTTGTAGTTAAATAAACTTTCTTAAAGTTTGGATTTGACTAGGGTAGGGAGTAAAATGATCAACAGGAGGCTAGCAGAACAGAATGATTCAGTAGAACAAGCATGGGATATAAGTCTGCAGCTGTATTTTGTGAAAAGCACTCTTAAAAAAACCCCACCCACAACAAGGTCCTCCCTGTTTGTGTTATGAATAGTCAGGACACTTTGGTTTTGTAGTTTATGAGAAATGTGACACTTTCAGCAGCAAGGCCTCCACCTCTGCACGTGGGAAATAGCAGGGACAGATCTGGAATGAACTATAAAGCAGCAAGAGTCTCTCCGCTTCCCTTCTGACCAACAAAAAGAAGCCACAGCAATCTTTCTAAGTTTCATATGGACATGTAATAACAAGGTGTT
>WTXV02041033.1:0-31564 GCA_009823435.2 Nymphicus hollandicus
AGGGAAGAGCTTCTGCCTAAGGAAATGTTTTGTGTTGAGACAGAAGTCAAGGTTGTTTTGCTTGTGTTATGGTAACACCCAGAGGCCTCACCGTCCTGCTGACTTACAAGCATAGTACATGATAGTTCACTCAGTGCTCAATGACAGTTTGGTGCACTGGGAGCCTTTTATACCACAACACAAGAAAATATTACTGCAGTGCTTCTACACAACACTGGTACCGGATGACAGCAGCTCAGTGCAATTTGTAGAATATAATTTATTTTGACTCCTTTGGAAACTGATGCAGTAAAAGGATTTGTAACATACTTTGCGTCAATAATGTATCGCTGAGGTTATATTTTAACATGTTACATAGGTGTCTGACCTCTGCTTGGAGAATGGAAATACTTGTCCTTAAATTGGCTGGAAAACTGAACGTTTCTTGAAGGTATCAAAATACCTGCAGAGATTTAATTTGGTAAGTCCTTTTGGCTTTGAATGTACCTCTTGTTTTAGTTTCGTGACACAAACATGCACGAGTTCCAGTTTCTAGGAATGAGCAATATACAAACATATTTGAGAGAAAGATGAATCAAAATCAGGCTTTCAACATGTGTATAATATATTGTGTTATTACCTGAGGTAATAAAGTTGAGACCCAAACTAGGTTTAGTACCAACTTGTGTGCTGCTTGTATCCAGTGTCATTACTGCATTCACAACTAACTAGAGGCCTGACCCAAGTAGTTAAGACTCTGCCATACCAGACAGTAGTTCCAAAAGGTACAAAATCTTAACTCAGAACATCTCAATGCTTACTTTTGGGGGTAAAAGTGGCAAATTCTCATTCTCACAAAAGGAACTAAACAATGCAATCATCCTGTCCTTTAGATGCAGTTAAAAGCAGAGTCTTCTCTGTGTTCACATGTTTGGAGATTGTTGGTTTGAGTTTGTATTTACTATTCTAATAAAATATGTGAAATGGATTGTCTACTTTCTTTTGTCCTTTTCCTGCTCAGTCATCCAGAGATAAGGAAGAAAGAGGAATGCATTAATCCTCAGCACCTGGGATGCTTTGTGTGGCTTAGGTAGCAAGTAATAATTGGTTTGTGTTATCTTAATTCTGTTTGCCATATGCTATATATATGGGCAAAGCAGATCTGTCCTCTTGAGAGTCCCTGAATGAGCTGAAAGGCTGACATAGAGCAGTGCTTCCAAAACAAATGAGAGAAGAAGGTGAGGAGCATGCCTAAAGAGTGGAAGATCTGCCTGGAAGGGAAAGGCTTGTCCTGGGTTCTTGGGTGATGGGCACTGCTCTGAAGTCCATGTGATTATGTATGTTCACTAGTCTTGATATAGAAACTATGTGACTATGAATCATCCAAGCCATGAGCGTATGTGGGCAGAATGCTAGAACTGGATTTGCTTCAGCATCCTAGGGTGTAGGGTACAGCTATTAGGCTGTACCCATTATTTTAGAGTCAAAGACAGAGCGTGTCAGGCACATAAATATATAAATGGCTAAGGCCATGGTTTGGGGAATATCTTTTGCATTAGGAAAATGTGAGTTGCTGCTACTTCCTGGTAGTTTTAAAAATGATCGTGTCTATCCACTGACAAGAGCACAATCTTTTAAACACAAACCCAGTAAGATGACATATAGATACGGCAATATTCAGTGTTATATCAACTGAAGATACCCTTAGAGTGTGACTCTGTAACCTAGGGGATAACACAGGTTTCTGTTTGGTTTTGGCTTTGTTGCGAGAAATAAGGTGGTATGATCTAACATAAGAAAAAGTTATGGGCATCTTTTTCTTCCTTTGCTAACACACTCTGAAATTTCAGGAGTATAGATTTCATGTGTAAATTACAGAATACTCTTTTTGTTTTGGGTTTTAATTTAGATTTTACAGGGATTTTTTGCAGCCCTCTGTTATGAGCAAGGGAGTAAAATCAAACATTGCCATGCTGGAATCATCTCCCTGCTGCACCTCACACCTCCATGGAATGTGACCAAAGCAAGGAGCCAACACTGATTTCCATCATTTCGGGGTGAAAAACAAAAGCAGACACACATAGTATCTCTTCTTCTCTCCTTTTTTTTCATGTCACTGACACATTGTGAAAACATAAGAGGTGAAATCATATGCAGGGAGCCTGGCTTGTGCACAGATGATGGCTGATGCCATCGCTGCACGTGCTGTGCTTTGCAAGACAACTTCATTGAAAAAGTGTAGCAAGCACCTCAACAAAGCTACAGCTGATCACAAGGACTCTCTCATGTCTTCTTCTTGATCTTCATCATTGGCAACTCTTCTTGCTGCTATCATGTAGTTTCCACTAAATTGTAAGGTGTTTGTGAGTCTGTCTTTGCTACTCATTAGAATACAGTCACCCAGTTTTCACTGTTGTCTTTCATCCTTATCTGTCAATCTTACTATTGATTATTGATACAAACTAAACCTATTCTGAGTCAATTTGCATGGAGAAAACCAGATGATTGCTAGTGTGAGTAGCTCAAGAAGAGATCTTGGCCTTTTGTCCAAGCAATACTCAGGCAGCCAGGCACATCTCTCTGCAATGAAACACATTTCAAACTGTAGCAGAATTTAACTGGAAAAGCTGATGTTCCATGTTTCTTGATGGCTGATTTTCCAGCAATTAAAAAGTAGGATGAGCTCCATCAGAGTCATAACAATGCCTGACAAATCCTTCTTTAAACGTAATTAATGGCTGAGCAGTGGAACGTCCGTTAGCCTTTTCCTCATGATGTTCACGATCAAAGGCAAGAAGGGGTAGAAAATCAAATAAAGAGAAAAAATGACCCTTGAAAAAGAAACTCTCAGATTTTTCAGCTCCAAAAGCCAGTTAGAAAATAAAATGAAACTTGTTTACTACAAACAGTTGCATTTTAGAAAAGCATTGACCACTTTTCAACCCACTCTACCTTCTATAGCAGAAATATTTTGTATAATAAGCTGGACACTGAAATCGTGAAGTCACGAACAATCTAAAGCACAGTAATGCCTTGTGGCAGAAACACTTTCATTTCCCTCGTTCCAAGGAACCAGAATGTTACTTTGCTTTTTCTCAAATCACAGCAGGATTTTAAAGGTGGTTCTTCTATTGATTTTTTGCATATCTGCTGTGCTTTGCAGATATTTCTTTTGATATGTGCTGTGTTCTGCTCCTGTGGGCTGGTATAATAATAGTATTTGATTTTAAGCACTTTTATGAATCATGTTGCCAGCTACATTTAGCTGTTCCTATTACAATACATAAACCACCACAAGGCAACCAAATGCTACTCCTATTACAATACATAAAGCAAATGCTGTGGTAATGGAGGTCAGAAGAAAGAATTAGGGGAGGAGATTGAAAGGTTTGAATCCATAGGACATCACCTCACAAAACATAGATCTGTTGCCTGTGCATCTGTTCTGGCAGTATATATGAATAGTATATGTACATATATACACTATATAGTATGTGTATTTATAGCAACATTTTTCAGGCTTCCTGATGTAATGATTGCCAATTTTGGAGCAATAAATCATTATTAATGTGTTAAATTTGTCACTATGATTGACAAATCCACTGTGTAAAGGACAAGGAGTAAATTGTTGCTAGGTAGAGAAGAGCCGTTTAGATGTACAGCAGCATTCCTTACAGTAAAAGAACCTTGAGCAGGATTAAAAAGCAAAGTGAGGCTTCCTTGCCCTAAGGGAATGACTCTGTGTTTGTCTCTGGTGTGACCAGTCACTTTTTAATGTCTCATCATTATTCACTGGGTTGGATCACTGCCCACAGGGATGGGTTTATGGACGCCCTGGAGTTTTGTGTCAGTGGAGAGCGATGTGCTCTGCTCCCTCAGGGCTGCACTGAAGGCAACTCTCACAGAGACACTCTTACAGGTTTTACTGTTGAAGAAAACAATGCCAGCAGCTCTTAGGAGGGCTGCAGAGTGCAGGCATTGTGCTGCTGCCAGTCAGCATGAAGGACAACAGACAAAGAAGAGGCAGCCAGGAGAGGAAAAGCAAGGCCTTAAATGGAGAAACAGCAGCAGTCACCTACTTCTGTGGCTACAGATGTAATGATTTTGTCTGCTCTGCTTCAGCCTGAGAGCAATTCTGTCATAAGGCCTGAATGTTTTATTCTGAAAGATGGATCCTTGTTCTTACAGTGGTTCTGAGCAAGTAGGAATAGGAATGATGCCATAAATGTCCTTGATATCCAACACCCTTACACATCAGTTGCAGCAATGGCAAGATATGGCATCACTATTTGCGTTTCCAGCCTCTTTGCTTCTTCGATAATGCCAACTGATACCTTTTTTATCCCCCCTGTTATAAAAGCCACTTTCCTCAGGAATTTTTTATTTGCTCTTAGTTTATTGATGAAAGCATAGTAGCGTTCCTTGAGCTAAACCACACAGGGCAGCTTCATCCTCTTACAGCTGTGTAGAACCTCAAGCTTAGAGATGCTGAACTCTGCTGGAGCTTTTCCAGGGACCCGGTCACTTCAAACCTTTCAAGCTCTTTATAATGCTGCCCTCCTTGTATTTATTGATCACTTTCGTTCCAAATCATGCTGATATTAGCAAATATTGATTAATAACATTTACATTCCTTTCTCCTTGGAGTTTAAACTCCCTATTTAGTGTTGGTTTCTAGTTATGCCTGGAAGGAGCTCAGCAATATCAAAGTTACTACATTTTTCATGCAGGGGCATCATGATAGTGCTGTTGATCATCATTACTGATCAGTCCTAAGCTCCTGGTTGATGCTTCCTGATTCCCAAGAGGTTATAAGCAGTATTGCTTGTAAAATGCTTCATAAGAGCAGAACTATCAATCACTCTTACTATTAACAGCTGATTGATTCACTACAATCCCTCAGCAGAGGCCCCAAGCAGCCTCTATAAGAGAGATTTGAACTCGGTATCTTATATTTGTAGGATCCATTCCTCAAAAACCAACCTAGCATTATAAAGCACAGGATCTGCGGAGCAGGAGATAATGTGCAATTAAATATAAACTCATTGCAGGCAAAAAAGAAACCACACTCACTTGTTACAAGACCAAGTTCTGTATATGAGCACTGCCCTCTGCTGCTCAGGGATTTTCATTAAAACATAGTTAATTAAACAAGTTTCAGGGTTTTTTTTTTAATTCAAATGTTGATACAGGTTTGTCTGTGAGAAACCAGCTCTGGAGCTTCTTGCTTAAAAGCAAAGCCCGTATTTATCACTTCTTGCAAACATAAACCACCTGTGTTCTTAGGGTAACAAAGCAAGCTTGTATTTTGTTAAGCATATAGAAGATACATGCATCTTCTCAGGCAGAGAAGTAGTAAAGGAAAATACACTTTCAAGTAATTAAAAGTTTCAGAACTAACCTTGAAATCCTTTATTCTGAACTGGGACCCCAAGAAGACAAAGGAATAGAATGATTTCAAGTTGTGAAGCTGCAAAAGAGCACCTCTTCCCCAAACAAAAGCAACAGAATTGATCCAAGATCCTCCCTGGTGCCCCCCACTGCTAATGATGAAACTTGGGCTCTTCAGCCACTGGAGAATCTCAGCACAGGCCCAACCAATTGGGGAAAACGAAGCATTAGAAATAGCCTCTGGGTCAGCTAGGATCCTTTGTGTCCTAGAGGGGTTTCAACTTCTCTGAGGAAGGGTGCCTTTTTCCTGAAAACAGGAGCGCTTGGCAGAGGTTTGCTACTTGGAAGTGTTTTGTGGCTTTTTTTTAGCATATTGCAGGTAAATATTTTCAGTACTTTTTTATTGCCTTAATCTTCAGGAATTGTTGGCATTAGCTCTTGTGTTGCTTTGATGGTGTATTGCTATGTAGGTGTAAGTAGTGGATTATAGAGGAATATTGGCTTTTATAAGTGGTATATCTGTTTAAACTATCAGTTCGGTTTGGAGAGCCCTGTTAGCCAAATTAATGCATGTTCTGCAGAGCCTGTGAATGCTTTCATTGCAAGTAAACTATTATGTCTTTTCATAAAGAAAAGATAAAGATATCTTTCTCTTGTGCTGTGCTTCTTACTTTAAAAATGCTTGGTTCAGCTGTTAAGCTTTCAGGTGGAAAACCTCCTTTTCTTCCTTTTTTTTGCTGTGAAGCTTGCTCTGATGTCCATTTACTAAGTGGTAGGAGACTAAAATCTATTGCCTAGGTGGAAAACAGCATTTGTCGCAGTTTAACAGCTTTGGTTTTGTTAGGGCCTATAATGAGAGCAACACTAATGCTCTGGAGCTGTATCTGATGAAGACTCTCTGCTTCTGTGTTTTGAGAGCAAAATCTGCAGTGCAGGCTGAAATATTGCATGTTCCTAAACTTGCTTAGCTTGCAAATTCTGCTGTGTATTGGAGACTAATGGGTTTTCTTTCCTATATGTTTCTATGCCAATATCATAGTACGAGTAACTACTTTAGAGGACATGCTTTAATACAATAAAACTTAGAGTCTTCCTATTACTGTGGTTATGATGATAGAAGGAAATTCTAGTTGCTAATGGACTTTTCCTTGCTACCTTTTACCATGAGAGGCATGTGGTTGAGCAAGCTGGCTTTTAACATCTTACTAACCATGTAGTAATATCTGTAGAGGGTGGATTTGTTAACCCTGGCTCCAGGCCTTGCAACTAAAATGCTGTGGAAGTTTGTACCCCTTCCCTAAATGTACTGTAGTACTTAACTAAGAGAAATAGTACTTCAGAGATGCTACTGGTCTGAGAGCCTCTTAATGTCTCTGACTGTGATTACTGCAGAGTAGCTGCTATGCAGATTGCTTTTTAGACTGTGCCTATTCCATAGAGGGCACTACAGTAGTTACCTATTAATTATGTGGTGTACCAGGCTTGAAAAACATCATCTTAGGAGTGTGTATATATATTTGCCTGTGTGATATTTTGGGTCTGTGTGCTTATAGTGCTTAGCTCTATAACCAGTAGATTGGCTCACCCCAAGAAAGCACTATCTACTGAATTGAGTGGTAAAGGGTTTTTTCAGGGCCCATACTTAAAAAACTGGGTTTGTTTGCACCTACTGCTTAATCACATCTGCAGTGACTTCACTGCAGAGGAATTCCTTTGGAGTCATTAGTTAAATTGATCCTGACTGTTGTGTAATTATATGGCCTCTTGAAAGTGTATTTACCAGACCTAGAAAGGACTAGAAGCAGTAGTTACAACTTGGTTTACTTGGCTATTACCTTGAGTAGGATGAGAGCTGGATAACTGGGCAGTCAGTAACTGCTTTAATTCACTCTCTTGCATAGAACCAGCACAGGCAGAAAATGTCTTATCCTTGATTTAAGGACACCATATTATAGCAACTGGACTGAGTTATTTCGGATTGTATCCTGGAGAAGCTCTTTCTCTATAGAGCTGGTTCTGTACAGTCACTGTTTAATTATCACAAGGCTATGAAAAATGTACTGATATTCTGTGTAGTGTTTGGCTTTAAGCTGAACATTGAGATGTGATGTTTGGGTGTGGCTGTTCTCTGCTTTGTTATGACATGTCCTCTTAAACCTGGTTTTGGGATGGGGGAGAAGGCAGAGCCTTTATAATGTTAATTTAAAGGCAGAGCAGAGGGTTGGGGTTTTACCATGCAGATCAGATGCCAGAAGCTGGATTGGCTCAGCTGGGGGGGAAGCACAGGTTCTGCCCTCCCCTGCACTCTCTGCTCCCTTGTAAGCTGGCAGGGGGGCTCAGAAAGCTCTGGTCTCTTCCCCTCAGACACTAGTGAGGGCTCAGCAAAAGTTCAACAGCAAAGTACAGAAGCACCAGACCTCTCACTGGGCTGCAATTCCCAAACAAGCTGAGCTTTGTCAAGACCAGGAGCTTTCCGGAATATGCGTGGGGATGAGAAACAAATAGCACAGGGTGAGTGCTGCCTGACAATGGGAATCCAGCTGACAGCTCTGCGTTGTCTCCTCCTCTCTTTCAGAACAAGAACATGGGGGACCTGAGACCAGCAGAGGCCACCGGCGCCAGGGCTGCTTCTTACCGTCTGTTTAAATATAGCATGAGGAATGAAGCAAGAAGACTGAGGACTTTTCGGCGGTGGCCAGCAACCTCACCTGTATCCCCTCGAGATTTGGTCAAGGCTGGCTTTTTCTTTCTTGGCCCAAGAGATGAAGTACAGTGTTTCTGCTGTGGTGGTGTCCTGAAGGACTGGGCACCTGGTGATTGCCCAGTAGCAGAGCACTTGAAGTTCTTCCCTTCCTGTGTGTTCATTCGTGGTGAGGCTGTTGGGAACCAAGAGATGCCTCCTCGTCAGGAAAGTGCTGACAGTGTGGATGGTCAGTTTGTCAGCCTTCTGCAGGGGATGGACAGTGAGGAGGCAGCCCTGCCCAATGAGCCAGAATACCCAGAGATGGTAACAGAGGCGGCGAGACTATTGACGTTTCAGGACAACCCACGATATGCTGGCGTGCATGCTGAGGCACTGGCTAGAGCAGGATTCTTTTACACAGGTAGGTACTCTGGGGGAATGTGTTTAACTTGGATCCAAGTTAACTTTTAAAGGTGTCGCTGTGTTTTATTGCTCATACAAATACTTGCAAGTATGTATAGTGCAGTTAGAAAGCCCATCCTTCCTTCAGCCTATGCTCCTTCACTTGTTGCTTGTGTAGAATTCACTACTATGTTAACTCCTGTTTGGGAACTGAAGGGTCTGCTAGGAAGTCAATTCCCTTACCAGCAAGAGTGGAAAAAGTGGCTTGTTTTAAACAGTTCTTTACTGGCAGAAAAGTGTGTGTTTAAAGATTTATTGAGCCTATTTGTTACTTGCACTTCTAAAAGGACTTGAAGCACTTGCTTGGTGTGTCCTGTTTTGTATAAGCTCTGTCTTGAACTGAAGCCTTCTCTTCTCAAAAACCTAAACCTGAAGGTAGTCAGTCCATTTGGCTGTCACTGGCTGTAAGGACCCTGGACTTTTAATATAGAAATAAAAAAGATCCTTTTTTTATGAGGAAAATAGGCAATACTTATCATATGTATCTGAATAGCAATGTATCGTTGTTTTTACCCTTGAGAAGGCTTTGCTGGTTAGATAACAGGTTTGTAGAAGTGCTTGTCCCTGCACTGACCAGTCAGAGGAAATATTAACAGGACATTAATGCTTGACTGTAAGCAAATATTGGGGGACCCTTCAGTTCTTTGAAAGCTGCTGATGTAGTGATATTTCTGTGTGACTTCTACATAGAAGAATCTATTTGGTTTGTATTTGCACATCAGTCTGAGGTGTGGAAGGAAGTGACAGGCAGGGTCCATAAACTAAAGATGCCTCAGCAGAAGCAAACCTCCTCCTCCTGAACTCCTTGCACTCTTGTTGAAGCACAAGCCTGATACTGGGGACTCAATAGGCAGCAGCAGTGTGACATGGCACTCCCCTGTGGTCACTTGAGCAGGAGAACTCTGGAACTGAGCACTTGGGTTAAGCCAAACTGTGCTCAGAAATGAGAGTGTTTGGAAAACCATGTCTGTGACCCAAACTCAGTGGCAGCTTTTACTGATGCTGTTGCTCCATTGCCCTTGGGGCAGGGCATTTGTAGGTAGTGCTTAACTGTGGCTTTAATTTTTTCTGGCTATGCCTGGTGTTGGTTATGGCAGATTGTGGTGAGGAAATGAGTATAGGTATAATAATTGCATTTCTAAATGCAGGCAAGAAGGGATTGGATAGCTGTGTGCATATATAGGAGCTGTGGGGCTCACATGCAGGCTGCCTGTTAGCTTGTGACCCAGTTCTGGAATCATCTCAACCAGCTGCAGCTCTGGGAGCTCAAACTCTCATTGGCTTTCCTGCCCTATCAACTTGCACAGCGTTAGTAAAGTGTCATATGCTCATCTGTTCTGTCCAGTAGCCTGTGTTTTGTGCTGAATCTTTCCCTGGACTCTCATCCAGGGCTAGTAGAGCATACAGCATCTTGGATGTCAAATAATCTCTTGATGTCTCTTTCAGGACAAGGTGATGTAGTGAGGTGCTTTTACTGCGATGGAGGTGTGAGGAACTGGTCATTTAGAAGTGATCCTTGGTGGGAACATGCCAAATGGTTTCCAGAGTAAGTGAGTTTTGGTTGACAAATGTCTCTTGTTGCAAGGCCAAAAGATATGCCATGTGTTCCACACTGATTTCTTCCTTCGTAAGAAGGGGGGAAACCATGAGACTCTTCCTGTTGCCCTTTATGTATGGAGTGGGGGAAACCCTTAATACACCATCATCTTTAATGACTAGATCAGCTTGCTCATAACCTGATAGCACCCTTTGCTTCTAAAATTCAAACTACTCCTGCTTAAGGTATCCTGTCCTAATGTGTTTCAATCTTTCTGCTCATAGGTGTGAATTCTTATTGCGGTCAAGGGGGAGAGACTTTGTTAACAGTGTTCAGGAATCTTCCTCATCCGCAGTGAGTCAAGACTTTTGTGTGTAGTGGATATGGAGGTTTGGTAAATAGGGGCAGTTCTGAACCCATGCTTCTCTTGTGACTATCATTTTCAGAGAAATGCCAGGATAGAGGCTGAACAACGTTCCGCTGCTTGCAGAGGTCAGTGCTGTAATGACATGGTGGTGTCTTCTGTTCAGAGTGGTGTAGTCCTGCTACTTCTACCCCATCCCTGCTACTGTGCATTCTGTATACATGGTGTTTGTGAGATATTTTGGTGTTCTAGAAGCTGTTTCCCTTTGTTTCTTAGGAAATGGTCTCTAGCACAAAAGTAAAGCTGCTTGCTCTTGTGAGACCACTTAGTCCAAGACAAGCAACATTTATTGTAGATAGTCGTGTGATTTGAGCGCTTGCCTAACCTTCCTGATTTGTGCATGCTCTTGATGTTGTGTCTATCTGTAGTCTTTCACACTACAGCATTTTAAACATCCTTGTTAAGAGACCAGGGAACAGCTAGAGGGTCTGGTTGCTCATGAAAGCATTGATCCTGGGGATTATTCGCATTCATGAAAGCAATTTTGAGACTTCTGGGATGTGAAAACAAAAGATAAGGCTTCTGGGCAGGGGCCAAATATGGTAGACTTGGATCTCTGGTACAGTAGAATAAACCATCCAAAACTAGTCTCTTGCCGTTTATGAAATTGCTTTTGACTTTCTTGTGAGTTGTGATTGGAAGTAAAAACTAAATCTAGATGTTGCTCTAGCTATATAGATAGCTTGAGGAATGTTTTAGATCATATTAATGCCATTTGGTTTAAAACAGCTTCAAGCTTCAGCTACTTTTTTTCCCCCAAAGTTCAGCCTTTTTGGTAAAGTATCTGCTCCCTGCTTTACAGAGAAACTGAGGAGCTTGATGTTTCAGGCTCTTCATTGCCTGGATGAGTTTACCATAGTGCATAATGTCATCGAGATGGGCTTTGACCTCATCTGCGTGTGTAAGGCGGTAAAGGATAAACACATGCGGACTGGGACTTCCTACCTCTCTGAGTCTGAACTGATTGCTGATCTGCTTCAGTCAGGCACGAGGGCAGAGGAGCAGCAGGAGAGCGGAGGTATGCCTCACACCTACATTCCTGGGGGTGCTTAACCTCTATTTCACTTCACCTCGAGTGTCTTGTGGGTCTGTCTCCTCTCTTCCTAAACTGGAATTAAGAGTAGAAGCCTGCCTTTGTATTGAGCTGGGAATGAGGTTCTGCTTTAAAGAAACCTGAAGGAGCTGTGATTACTCGAGTTATCAGTAATTGTATCTGCCTGCAGTGGGCTATGGTATAGATGGCCTCAATGTTTTCTGCTGCTGTTTAGACTTGCTGTAGCAGACAGGGAGAAGGCTTGTATGCAATTTCACACCTGATTCAATTGACTGAAGCAAGGCCTCTTGGATAAGTATTCCAAGCCTATTTAAAACTGAATCAGTGACTTGATCAGAAATAGCAATACATTGTTTAGATAATGTATGTTCTCCTTATCTATGTCTGTCTCACCTGTGTTGTGGAGTCTGTTTTGCCAAATGAAGTTTATCTGAAGATGCAGTTGCACACAGGCTTTCTCTGGTAGGAAGTCTGCTTTGCAAAGCTCCTGTCTCTATATCGTGGTCTGCTATTTCTTTAGCTAAAGGAAAAATAAAGCCCCAAACAAATTTCAACAAACCAGAAGTGGGATTAAATTGCAGCACAGGAGCAGGAAGGAGCAGCTGATGGCTCCTGCTGTCTGATAGATAAACCAACTTTGAGGAAACAAGGGGATGTGGACATGTCTTGGTAGGGAGGTTAGTGTGCATAGTGATGGAAGCACTGCAGAGAACATCTTCACCAGGCTGTGTGAAGTCAACAGCAGAGTAAAGAGGCTACTGAAATCAAGAATACTTGCTCTTTGTAAACAGCACGGAAAATGGGGAGCATTTAATGCCATCTTCTTTCCTGGTTATACAGATGCTGCTCAGGGAGGTGCTGAAGCATCAAGTTCAAGAGAAGGAATGCTATCTGTGGAACAGAGGGTATCAGGTGCGCTGGGCTGACAGTGGTGGTTAAATTGAGCCTAGGCACAACTGGGATGGGTTTTCTAGTAATGGTATTAGTGGTTGTTGTATTTGGTTTTAATGCTGAAGGGGAATGTGTGTTAACTTGAATGGTAACTGAGCAGATACCTTTATTCAGGGTTTAGAATTCCCCTGTGATGCAAAATTGTGTTAGAACTTTAGTTTATCAGGGTAATTTACACGCTGGTAAAACATGTTGTTGGACTGAGCAGGGGTAGATCATGTGTCGCTACACTGAATCTTGTGAAGATAAACCAGACTCTAGAATAGCTGTAGCTTTTCAGCTTAAACAAAGTTTGTGTGAGAGGTATTTCTGCCATCTTATGCCAGTCTCTGAGCAAGATGCTGAGCCACTTGCAGTTTGACTGCCTAAGATGACAGGACAGTCCCTTTGGGGCTGTTTAAAATACTAAAGCTTGGGCTTTTCTTTCTTTTTTGGGGAAAGAAGAGTCTCGGCTGAGCACAGAAGAAGAGCTCCGACGCCTGAAAGATGAGAAGATGTGCAAAGTGTGCCTGGACAAAGATGTCTCAGTTGTGTTTGTTCCTTGTGGCCATCTGGTAGCATGCAGGGAATGTTCCCTCCATCTGAGGTTGTGTCCTATCTGCAGAGCAGTCATCCAGGGCAGCGTGAGGACTTATATGTCCTGAACCATGAAGTGCTAAAGGGGAAAGATAAGTCCATGCAACCTGTTCATGATGTAGCAGAGGAAGGAACTAAGTAAATAGTTTGATGCTGGAGCAATCCTATTTGCAGGGTAGCTTGGCATAAGTGTAAAACCTCACCAAATGTGCCTCCTATGCATGCACAATGTTTCTAGTAAGAGCTGCTCATTTGCTGTACTCCTGCTAATCCTCTTGTAGGACTGCTCCAGAAAAACTCTGCTGGTTCCTTTTGTCCTTCAAAAATTAGGCTTTTGTTGATGGATTCTCCTTCTCCAAATTCTTGCGTTCTCAAATGAATTCCTGCTCTGTGTTGAAATCAAAGGCTGTTTTCAGTAGACTTTGGCTCTTTTTCACTCAGTTAATGGTCGTTCAGATGTTATTCTACTAGCTTTAGTGGCTTCCTTCAGTAAGTCTGAGTCAAATGGCCGTGTCTTTATACAGAATGTGTTCCATTGCTCAGGAGTATTCTAGTCTCCATGTATTGTGTAGGAGGGAGAATGTAGCTTTTCCTTCTGAGCTCGTTGCTGTCTTCCCCACCTTGTCGAACTGTCAAGAGCAGACAGAATGCTTCAGTAATGCTCAAATCTGTATTAACTGCGTAAGTGAAAAGCCTGGCCTGTAGTAGACTTCTCAGCCTCTTTACTCTCAGCTGACTGGCCCAGACAAAAGGTGACAGCCTCTTTGATGGTCAGGGTCACTAGATGATCTCCTGGGAGCTTCTTAGAGCTTTTACCTGGCTGGTGGGTACTATCCTCATAGAAGGTAACTATGGAAACTTACCTTCTTAGGGCATCTAGTTGCTAGCTAAACTGATAATTCTTGTTTTAAATGAAACATTCTATCATGTAATCAAAAAGAGGAAGTTTTGTCAATCTATGGTTTAACTGCAGGGAAAGAAAAATAAGGTTTTTAAAATTAAGTGTTTTTCATGGAATAAAGTTGTTTTTCTTCTGTCTTGCAGAGCTCTGAGTATCTGATTCTAACATAACGCCCTATTGGGGAGGGAGTGTGGTGGTGTCCTAAGATGTTAGAGCAGCATCAAGTTGTAGATTATTTCTGTCCTTCAGTACTAAATGAGCATGAGTGAGAGAACTATTCCTACCATCCATTAGCTTCCTCTGGAATTCACAAGGCAGCATCTGGGTCCTCCAGGCTCCCTTAAGTGCAAAAGAAGGGGTAAGGGTTCAGGAGGATAAGGACTGATACATGAAGCTGTGTAAGTAGGGAATAACTCTGCATCTGAACTCCATGCAGAGTTTTGGTACATGGCTGTTAAACACAACTATGGAGACTGGAACACTGCCTTTTGAGTTACTTCTCTTTGGTTCCAGGCCTGGATCCTGAACAGGGTTATAAGCTTTTTGCTGACTACCATTTAAGGTGGCACTTATCCTTGGGCCATGTGGAAGGACATATCTTGCCTTCAGAAGAAGGTAATATTAATGCAGCTCTTGGCAAAGAGGAGGAAAATTACTAGTTGAGCTGTTTGAGTTCTCCAACTCTTGGAGGAATTAATTTGTGGGTCTTGGCAGGCAGCAGCTTTCATAGGGAACAGAACTGCATCACTGTGCCAGACCAGGTATTGTGTCTGGGTTCAGGCTCTCACTGGCTTTATTTTGCCTCTAAATAACAAAACCAGTTTAAGTAGAGGTGCTAATCTGATAAGGGAAAACAAAACCAGCTCAGTGTTGGAGTTGTTATTTCCTCATATTTAGCTCAGTGTGGCTGGAGTCTTGCCTGAGCATCAGCAGGGCTACAAGGCTTTGAATGTACCGCCTGTTTATGGTGATTCTTTTATTTAACACTTTGAAAACTGTGACTTTTCCACATCTGGAAGGATGGAGCTTTTTTCTATGGGAAGGTTTCCCTTCAGAAATGTGTTTTTGGCTAGGAGTATCTCAAGTGCTGCCTATCCCCAATAGAGGGCACTCTGAACATGGAGATAAGGGAAACCCCTGGAGCAAACCTTCGGCTGCTCCTTGTTCTCATAGCACACTGGAGATGTGAGTCTCTCCCCTTCCAGAACAGGGTCATCTCATGACCTCACAGTACTTGGGGTAGGTCTGGCACAAGCAGGCCAGGAGGAAGGGTTGTCACAGCATGAAGGCTCTGCTCATGACACCAGAGGAGGTAATGAAGTGTGGAATATGGTCCTTGGTGGCTTGCCTTATTTTCTTCCTTCTCAGACTTAATGGCTTAAGGCAGTCATTGATACTAAATATTATAGGCTTGCTTCTACCATTTATTTTACTTCTATTAAAGTACTTTATTACCCGGGTTCATAATGCAGACTGGTAGTTATGAAGCTACTCAGTCATCACACTTCTATTGATCTTTACCAGTGTGTATTAGAGTCAAGGCATGCTGCGAAGTGCAGTTTGATGCTTAGTCTCTTCAGAGTACTTGACAAGTGGTTCTGAGCAGTTTTATTAGTAGATGTGGCATCAAGGCTTGGTCAGTTTGAGGTATAGTGTTAAAGACAGGCAGACCTCAAAATAACTTGGGGAGTTCTTTCTCACTTCATATTACCACCTAGAATTCCTTGCTGAAACTACTGGATGGAGAAATGCTTCAGCTCTTCAAAGCTGACACTGCTTTCTCAATCTGTGATGAATTTGGTTGCTTTCAAACAAGGCCACTAAAGAGTTCTGGTATCTGATGGACAACACCTTTCTCTGAGGAAAAGAAATTGTATTAAAGCAAAAAGTGTAAAGTCAGTGTTTCTGATGAGGAAAAGGAAGATTAATTTCAAAAGCTTCAAATAAAGGAGCAATCTCATTGACTAGAAGATGTTATTTTTCCATTCCTTATTCTGCCCCTCCAGGGATGGGGGCAGGTAGGAATGAGTGTAATTCAGGACAGAACTGAATCAAAGTGCTAAAAGATAGTGCATACACAGTGCTCTGCATGCTGTCCAAATGGTGTAGTAACCTGTGTTCCACTTTATCTTTTAACTTGGTAGTGGCCCAGTATTGACTAGTACGGGAGGTAGTTATGTTTTGTCAGGCAGAGCTGGTTTAGTGGGTTGTAACAAAACCAGGATCAAACCAGCAGCTGTCAGTTGTCCTGCTTAGTCAGAAGCTGGTGCTTCTACTGTCTGAAAGAAGGAAAAATACCTCCAGAAGCCATATTTACCCACAGCATCACCCCCTTAGAACTCAGGGTGTCAGGGTTGCAGGGGGTACCTGGAAGGAAGGTTGCACAGGAGCAACAACTACTCTCTTAGTGCTTCTACTCTTGGGTTTATAACAGGATTTTGCTTCCAGGGCTCCTTTGGAAAGAAAGGTGCATCTTTGCCTTAGCATTTAATGGGCTTATTTAATTCTCCTGTCACACCTCTCCCTAGCTCTTCTGAAAAGCATCACTCATGCCAAGTGAGCTCAAACAGATCAGGCAAGACAATAAAGCATTACAACAGCACTTGGAATGTACCAGCCAAAGAATGCCACAGACTGTGACAAGTGCTCTGTCTCTGCTTGACACTTCACATGCTGGGAGATGGAGCTAACAAAACTGGCATTGTTTATTGTTTTATTAATTGCTGCAGCTCATTAATGCAACTTAATTACACTTATATTCCCCCTTTCCCTCAGCCCATTCCCTCCCCTCAAAATTATCCTGTCACAAGAAAACCCATCAGGATGGTGCCAGTCTTGTGCCTGGAATAAGAGCGGCTGCTCGGTGAAGAAGGCAGGTACAAAAATCTATGATCCATGAAAAACTAGGCCTCTTCCGGTGTCCTGTAGCAGACTTCAGCTGTGTGTATGGCTACACCAGTGTTAATTTGATGTAGATGGGCAAACCCAGAGTATGTTACAGCTGCTCTGAGAGTGGTTTGGCATGTTGAAATGGGGCGAAGCTCCATGCTGAGTAAAGATTTGGTGGTTGTGCTAGATTTTAGCTGTTCAGCATTATAGGAGTTAGGTCACTGAACACTGCAATCCAGGACAAATACCTCTACTGCTAAGGTGCTGACCATGTCTAAAGAACAGAGAATGAGGAAGGGAGTCCTGGATGAGGCAGGGGAGAAGGGAAGAGTTCTCATCTATAACTTAAACCCTAAAGAACTCAAATGTAAATAGCTCCCACCTTGTTTTAGCCAGGCAGGGAGGAGATGAAGTTGTGTTAGGGGATTTAGGCTCTTTTCAGAACAAGGGGAAGAAACTAACTACAGAACATACAAAATATTCCAGGGTGTTATGCAGTGCTTCCTCCTTTACGGATCCATGGCGCAAGGAAGCAGCTCCGACTCCACCTGTATCTCTTGAAAGGGGCTCTTGGTGAACATGTTCTGCTAGAGGTCTTCAGGCCTGTGCTGCTTATCAGCTGGTACCACCAGACTATGGTAGGAATGGTTTGTCAGGGCACTTGGAGAATTAAACCCCAACCTCATGGCCATTCTTCAATGTACATTCATTGTAGTTGGAAAGAAGACAAGGAACAAAAAATGGAATGGAGTTCACCATCCTGCATTTCCTCTGCCAAAGATCCAGGCCACAGGGCTTTGTTTCCTGCAGCACCTTTGGAGTGCAAGGTTTATCCATCCTCTGGCTCCTCTTTACTTATGCAGGCCTGTAGGGAAGGGAAAAAAGTGAAGGAAGAGCATCAGTATGGAGCAAGTGTTAAGTTGCTTACTTAAGGCCATAGAAAATGGTCATAAAAAATACACTTTTTTCCTTTCTGGGTTTTTAAATATGATTGCTTACAGATGAGGAGTAGGATTGAGAGCTCAGAAGTAATGTGGTTAAGTACTCTTCAAGTCTGAGACGAATGTTATCCCAGACCTGAATGTGCTGCAGTTAGACTAAGGACTAGATAGGAGCCGAAGTGTTAGATGTATGTACCCTCAGCATTTGGAGCTACCTAAAACTTGGTTAGGAGTTTTAAAAGCTATGGCTCGTCTCTAGAATCAAGCAGCTTCTTGGAATTGCAGTGATGTGCTGCTTGTGTAGGTGCAGCAGTATGAGCGGATCTACTTCTGTAGCCAGCAGTGAAGATGAGTGAATGTTTTCAGCTGAAACATCACCTCTTAAACATGCAGCTTCAGGTTGGTCAAAACAGTTTGCAAATTCATGTTGGTATTCAGCAAATTGTTTGTTTGGGCAAATGTCTACCTAGAAAGAAAATCAGAATCACTTTGTGTGTTTTCTCTCCTCAAGCTGGATTTTTCCTGTTCAAGTATAAGTTTCCTTTGTAAAGTGTTCCGATCATCAAAGTTTGGAAGGAGTGGGGGGGAAAACAAATCCTAAGGGAGTTTTCACCTTCTCTTCCCCAGTGTTTCAGACTGGATTTTGAATTGAATAATGTTATCTGTGTACCTGTCTTTTGGTCTATTGAAGAACCTACTTTCAATCTCTAAATAGATCCCTGTTCTATGGAGTCTAGTCCTTTAATGCTGCCTATGGCTAGCAGACTGCCCCCACAACAGAATTGATCAGAGAGTATTAAAGTGAGCAATTGCCAACTGGAGCCTGAGATCACTGAATTAACCCACACCTCCTGTTGCTGCCCTGTCAATACTGAAGTCTACAGCTGATAAAAGTCACACCCTTTGTTACCATCTGGCCCTTTCCACTGGTAGATCTGACAAAAGGCAAGTGGGTGAAATCTGGCTGTGCAACTAAACTCAAAGCTTTTAAGCTGTTAATGTAGTCCTTGAGGTGTCAGATCAGAGTGTTATGGGCTGGAGCCTCACAGCTATGCAGTTCACTGCTTGGCCTTATAAAGAGAGTCATAAACAGCAGGAAGAGCTATTGCTCATCTCTACCTCTTAAATAAATAGAGACTATCTCCTGCCATTTGGCAGGTTCTTGATTTAGGACTAAATCACATACAGAATCATGCTTTGGGGCTTTTCTGCTTTATAATTGAGATTGCACAGGGCTTCTTTCTGAAACAAATTCAGAGAATGATGTCAAAAGCCTGGATGGATGCAGGAGGCAGGAAGCGCTGACAAATGATCCTGATGATCTGGGCCTTCCTCTGTCTTGGCAGGTACATGCTGGGTACTGGGAGATAACAGCTTTAGTCAGACACTGCAAAGTTTTCCTGCTTGCCCCTTCCACAGTTCTGAGTGCAAGAAAGCTTCCTCCCCTCAAATGAGGTAGAAACCTGTAGATTCTTCTACTACAGGTGAAGAAAAGCAACCCAAAGCTGATAGCTTCATCCTGTGCAGCCTAAGAGAGGCAGTGATGCAAGCAGGCAGGGCCTGAACTTGAGCTTTAGCTCAGGGTGGGGTAAGAGCTCAGCCTTTCCTTCCTGAGAACTCATTGAAAATGTTCTCTTTTGACCTCAGGAGAATACTTTTTGGCTTGCACGAAGTGATTTATTACCCTTTGGCCAAGCACTTTGACTCAGAAGCTCATGCACTAAAGCCTTTAACGTATCTTCTATCAAGATTCCTAATGTATTAAACGGTTACTGCAGTGTCTTGGTTGGGCAGCAGCAGGGAGATTAAGGTAATTCTATTACACACTAAAACTTCCAGAGCAATTCTTTTCCCCTGATAATTTGAGTCTCTCTTACTTAACCCTGTGACTTAAATAGGAATTATCACAACCAAACCCCCTGGAGTCAATGAAATACAGAACAGAAGCAGCTGTGGAACCTGCAATAGAAATAACTGTATGTATAAATACTGTGGTTGCTGTATGAGTGCTGGAGGTGCTCATGGAGATGAAGCACGTTTAAGTCATGCCTTTGTAACCACACTACAAACCTGTTGGTCCATTCTGGTTGCGGCTGGCTTTTAGAAAAGGAAAACCACCGCCTGACCTCATAATTTCTGAGGTTTCCCACTAACTGGAGCCTTGCAACTGAAATCAAGGAGGTCAGTGGATTGCCATGGTAAAGCTGGGAGATAATAGGTACTTCCAGCCCACAATCCAGTTATCAGTAAGAGTCTGGGGATATGTGTTTTCCTCCTGGTAGGAGTAACACAGGTGTTATAAAACCCCTTTCAGTGTGGCAGCTGGAGGCCAGAAATGGGGTGCACATCTTGAATTTAGCAGCTGATAACCATTCAAGTAGGCTGCCAAGGAACACAATTTCCCTTTAATATCTTTGAACTGTGACAGCATATTTAAAAGCTCTCTTGTAAGCTGTGTGCTTGATCCAGAGGTTATGGGGGTTGGACTTGGACTTAAGCTGTGCTTATAGGTTTAGGTCAGTGTCTTCTATGGGGCTTTCAGATTGATGAACATTCATATTGTTGGAGAGACTAGGGGAAAAATGCAAGCCAGGACAAGGGAAAGGGCACACTGGGAGGAGAGGAGGGTGTGATCTCATCAAGAAGGACAGATAAAACTGGGGTGATAAGATAATTCCATTAGGGAACGAAGGAAAGTGATCCTGTTGTTGTAGCAGCAAGGCAAGTGCATCACCGGGCGAGCAGCTGGCTGCACAGTGGGTGATGCCATCCTAAAATGAAAGTCTGTGGCTGCAGTGAGCTCTGAGTTAGTAGTTGCAGAATGGATTTGGGTTCGTTCACATTTCCCTCACCAAAAAGGAGTTCAAATCACCAAGCTCATGTTCCTGAGCTAGAGGTCTTTGATAAATGGAAGCTTGAACTCAGTGCCCCACACTGCAAACCTCGGTGGCATTGTGAGCTGTGAGAATCCTCCTCTGGCTCCCATTCAAACATGTGGAAGAAAGGTAAGAGCTGGGCTGAAATAAGTAAACCAAAGTTGCTCTTTGGTGACTGCTGTGAGATTTATAGAGGGTCACCTTATCTGCTGCTCAGCAGCTGCCTTCACCCCCTGTTAGCCAGGAAGAAATATGATATTGTGCTGGCAGAGGCTATCAGTAGATAAGTGATGGTCTGAAGAACAACACAGTCATTTGTGTACTTTAGTAGCCTACAATCTTACTGAGACCTTTGAAGTTTCACGGTGATGGTTTCTGTTCATGTTACAGCCTCTCCATAGAGAAGTCTGCATTCATTAAGTACCAGCTTCTTTCACAATAGAATGGGTCATTTTAAGAAAGCAGCAGCTCAACCCCCATGCTATATAAACGTGATGGTTCCTCAGCATGCTGCTACACTATGTTAGTCAATCAGGGAGCTGCTTCTAACTCCGCAGCTTCTACAGGCTATGAAGAGTTCCATCCCACTGTGACAAAATGAGAAGGAAATCAATATTTAGTCTCCTGTAGTATAGTGCTATAGAACCCCCAAAGTTACAGGGAATTTAACTGCTTTGCAAAAACTGTTCTGCTCTTGTGCTGCAGTGACCAAGTGGGGATAAGTCCATACAATATTAGAGGGGCACATCTACAGATCTATTTGAGGGCAGTTTTGCTTCCCTAAACCCTGCTTTTCTCCCCTATCTTCACATCCTTCTTTTTGGCAGGACGCTTGTAACATTATTCCCCCAAAACAACCTCCTTTAGCAGCTGCTTTAAGAATGTTTGCATGCTGAACCGTATTCTTACAGCTCAATGTAAAGAGTATCAACAACAGCAGATTGAATACTGCTTTAAACAGCTATTACTGACCTCTATGTTTGAGAATCTCCTAATGAACCAGCTTTTAAGTGGACAGTGTGAAAGTGAGATCCTGGTGCCTTCAGCAGGGGAAAGGATTATCAGAGGACAAAAGCTGGAATTCAACACTGGATCTCTGCTGTGGACAATTCCCCTTTTGGCTTCCTGCTTGGGAAACCTCTCTTCTTGTAGCATCAGGATTTAAACAAAACAAAGCAGATCTGTGCCCTCCTGCATACAGACCATCTCATGCTCAGTGTAATTCAATTCACTGGCGTGTCAGCCTTGCACCCTAACATCCAGATGGTGTTAGGGTACTAAGCAGATACTGGGAGATCTTGTACTCAAGACAATCAAATTCTGTGCTGCTGCCATGAGAAGATTACTGGAGGATGACAAAAAAGAGGGCAAGTATCAAAATTGCATGGATGTATAGGGCAGAGTTCAGTTATGACTGTGCAGAGAGCTTAAATACAGCCTAAATAACTAGATGTTGCATACATTTTACCCCTATAAAGATCTTTTCTGTCTGACAGACACCAGTTTAACCTTGGGATTGAGAATCATGTTCTGCTATTGCTATGGCTTATTCAGCATCTGCTGAGGCTGACTCTTCCTTTCTCACAGCTCCTTTACCTGCTACAAGCAGGTACCTTTACCTGTTCAGGCACCATTCACTGTTGAAAAGCCTCTCTTGGCTTTCTTCAAGGAAAAGGCATCCAGTAGTTTGTATGCAGTAATATCCTATGGTTGTCCCCACTGCTTCCTATCAAACAGCACTGCCACAAGCCAAGTACATCAACACCAATTTCACCCTGGCAACCTGGGGCTGAGCAGAGGCAGTTTCACCCCTTCTGGTGTCCATTTGGTCATTCCTTCCATGCCTGAAAAGCCTGCTGGAGAAATCAACCTGCAAGGTGAAAAACCCCAAACCTGCGGCACCCTTGAGCCATCAACCTAAGGGGCGCGGCAGCCTCTTAGCACAGAGAAGGTGATACTTACAGGTATGTCTGCTTGAACAAAAGGTTGGTGGGTTTTTCATTGACATGGTAGAGAGGAAATGGATCAAATCCACCAATGAAATCAACTGAAAAGAAATCAGAACTCAAATAAACAAACAAACATGGCCAGAAAGTTTGAAAGGAAATGAAAAGTTGGTGCATGTCATGGTATAACGCAAAAATCAGTGAGAGAACAGAGAAATGAGTGTTCAGGTATGGACTGCCTGGGGGGAATCTCTGCCTGTACAGACCTCTCTTCTGGGATGGGCAAGTGTGCCAAAGAGGAGCTTCAGCTAACATGAGACTTGAAGCAGAGCTAACAAAAGATTCCAGAGAAACCAGAGGTACCTCTCTGGGCATCACCACGATGCTGTGACTTCACATGAGAGCCAGGCAAACAAAGGCCTTCAGTGATGGGCTGAAGGAAGGGAGCTGAGGAATGACTTGTGAGTGAATGCCAGGGAGAAGCTGGCAGCACAGCAACCCCCATGGAGGTTCTACAGTGAAGTGGGAATTTGCTTGCCCCACTTGTCTTCCCTGCAAGCCAGGCAACACCAGCTTTGGAAAACTGCAAATCCCTCATTATCCTCAGCTCTGCTATTTTTCACATCCCCTCTGCCAACTCCATTGGTTTTAATTGTACACAAGTAGGAACAATGCTTCCCTTCTCCGCTATTCACATAAGAGCAATGTCACTTAAACCTTTCCTCCTTTAGTGACAATTCCCTTAGTAACCAGAGAAGAATTTCCCAAGTCTCTTAGTTCCCTTGAAATTAGGCCAAGTCTATATTACTGAGCTGGGCAACATAGCCAGGGCCACAGGGGTGTGAGGTGGTGTGACTTGGGACTGACCTAGCAGAACCCTTTCAAATAGATCCAGCTTAGACCCCTTTTGGGTGCCAAGTTAGTGCATTTTGTTTGGGAGTGTGAAGGCCATCCCGTTCCAATGCCATTTAAAAATAACTGGAGTCACATTAAATACATAAATGCCTGTTGGGGTTCCTTTCCTGCAGATGGCACTGTGATTTTACATTCTAGCTGAAGAGTTTTGGTATTTTACAGGGAACAAACAATAGAAAAAATAATTGCTATATATATTGAAAATGAAAAACCCAACCTTTGAAACGTATTTAGAAGCCCAAGAACAGCATATTCTCATAAATGCCTTCTTGATGGACAGCTTGATGCTGACACTGTGATTTTGGGACAACTGTCAGTTGATGGGGGAAATGTGTAGAGGTTTTAAGCTAACTGGGGGGATAATTCCCCAATAATTCCAGTGAGCCTTGACCTTTTCTTAGCCATTTTGAAAACGTTTGGGTATTTTAAGACAGTTTCCAGTTATAAAACCCCAGTTATTGACTATATATTAACTGTGGTACCTCCGTTGTGGGATGTCTGAGTTAGGAAACCTCGAAGAACTGCAATTTTCAGCAACTGTCTAATACCTTGAACAAACAAAACTCCTGTCATCCGAGCACCCAGCCGTGGAAGCACTCAAAATCCAAGTCACTTCCAAAAGATCTTAACCGGGGTTCATTGCTGCAATCTATTACAGTGCATTAGCGCACCTAACGTATTCTTGCCCACAATTCAGCGTTAGGAGATCCCTATTGCTGTGTTTTCTTATGAGAATCACGTTAGCCTGAGCTTCCTGATGAACGTGTCTCAGCACTTGGAATTCCTGCCTGCTGCACAGCAAAGCCATGTTTAAAGGAAACCAGGAATGGAAGAGGAAATTAAAACCCAGCTCGAATTTATTTGGGTCACTGGAAGGATCCACCGCTGTGAGTGTGAAATATTGATGCTTTGTCACTGTTAATTATTCAAGCTGGCATTTTAACTCCAAGCTGGGAAGCTGGGAGGGAAAAGGAATTTGTTAGTGGGGGGAAAAGATAAGTATCCTGAAACGAACAGCTTCTGTGTTTTCTAGATACTGGTTCCTTCCATGAGGCTGCCTCTCCTAACAGAGCCCTACTAGAAGAATGAGCTCTGTCATGTTATTGCTATTCAACAGGGGCTCAGAACTCTTTGAGCTGATATATATTAGTTAATAGAACAGCTATAGGGTAACTTAAAAAATACTACTTGCAATACAGCACCTTTGCCAAGTGCACTGCCAAGCTCTATACAGGAACGATGCATAGAGCCAGCAGAATGCATTCAGGCACACAGGAAGGAACAGAAAAACATGAGGACCAGTCAGATAACGCAGCTCATCTCGCCCCTCTGAAATCAACATTCTTCACATACTTTCAAATGCTCAGTTGAGAGCTGTTGGTTTTCAGCTAACATCCATGCCAGCTGCTCTTTAAAACAACAAAGCTGCTTGCACAAACCTAATGAATGTCTTAAAGAAGCGATACTTGGATAGAAAGCCTTTGGAACAGATCCTTACCTGGAATAAACTGGCCTAGACCCACCACTTTGCCAAAGAAATCAGACTTCACATTTATTTGAACCCTGTGTATCCATACTTTTGTTTCTAAAAGGGAGTTTTAGAAGGGCAAAGTAATGTAGGACCAGGTTATGGATGTCTGCGTAGACCCAAGTGATTCTTCTCTTTGCTCCTCTCTGACACACATCATAGTGAATGTGAGCCACTTAAGAGACTCATTACACCCAACCCAACGGAGTCAGCTCCTTTCTCCTCCTTGTAATTCAAATACAGGACTTCCTCTGCTTTGAAATTAAGTGGTCAGCTTGGTCCTTGGCAAGAAATCTCATGCTCTGCTTTATCCTCAGCTTGTGGCATATGATACTCAGCAGGTGCCTACTGAAGCTGTAGTCTTTGTTGTAGGTACTCTTAATTCCAATGGTAGCATTTCAGGAGCATTATTCTTAAACTATATAAGCTTGAGAACAGAAGCTGCCCAGTTTCTGTAAAGCTTAGCCTGAATAAGAAGCCAAAACTAAGCATTTTTTGGTGCTGAAAATGTAGGAGAATTACAGCATTTAACACATAATGACATGGGGGAAAAAAATCTCACAGTAAAACCAGCTGATCCTTGAAAGATAGGTAGTGCCATATCACATAGATGCAGAGATGGAAAGAAGTCTGGTGGCAACTCAGTCCTGAGAGACAAACATCTGAGAGAGAGATAGAACTGAATAAAACCTTTGCCAAGGGATCTGATGGGGAATACTTACAGCTGTCTTCTTCTTCTGTGAAAACACTAACAACGTAACAGGCGTAGACAAAGCCCACCAACTGGAAAAGAGAGAGAATAAATCATTTCAGCATCAGTCTTTTGAGGCCGGTCAAAACGCACTTGGCAAGACTTCAACAGCCAATATTTACCCTCAGCTTGGCAGTATTACTTTAATGGTGGAGCCAAGTCCTGTTTGCCGTAAGGCAGGTGTAGGCTTAAGGGAGGACACTGCTGGGAGCACACTATGTACTGCAATACCCATCCTCACCTTCAGAGGAGCAGCCTGTTGTGGCTGGAAGGATTGGCAGGACCATGGGCTGGCTTTGCTGACACTGAAACTAAGTTTATTCTCTGTAAGAAGTGATGGGGATACAGGAGAGCACCTTGTGCAACATGTTAGACAGATGCCTACACAGAGGACAGACGCTCACACATACAGGGGTAGGTTTTATCAGCTGAGGTCCAGGGACAAGCGCTCCTCAGCTCTGTATTCCTTCCATAAGGTGTATGCAAGGGAAGTGAAATTACTTTGGTGCAGGAGATACTAACCAGAAGTAAGTAGTTTTTATGCAGATGAGATAGAAACATAGTTAACCATAAAAATGGTGATGTACTGGCAGCAGTGTTCAGAGACACTGAAGTCTGGAGTAACTTAGCCTTGGAGATCAAAACTTCATTGGAAAGAAATCCCAGTCTTACAGTTTCCAAGGTTCTTTCTGTTTTGGAGAATAAACACTTCTGTATGGACTAATCAAGCATTGGGCCTGCAACGTAAATGGGCCAAAGCACAGTGAGAACCAGGCAAGACGATAGCAATGGTCTTAGTTCACAGATTGTGTAGGTTAGCAGTAAATTGCCACCTCCTGGGAAGCAGACAGAAACAGGGAAGGAGCAGTAAAACAACAGGGTGCCTCTCAAATGACAGCCACGGTGTGGCCCTCATGTCAACCCCTTGCTCAGAGTAGTCTTTAGAGCAGAAAACTAGAGTGAACATTAAAAAAAGCAATTTAAAGTAGCCTGGTGGGTCTGTCTTTAACTGATAGTTTTGTAGAAGCTCTGAAGCATCGGCACTGCCTCATTCCATTTCAGTAGCAAGTTATTACTCGGCCTGAATAGAGAAACAAACTTGTGGTACTATGGGAGTTAAGCATTCTAGATCCAGCAGGGATTTATTTTGCTTCTCCTTCTTCCTGTTAATCAAATATCCTCTCCATCCTTCGTTTCACATCTTCACATAGCACCCCACTTAGCGAGATCTCGGTTGACAGTAACTGCATTAGGGAAGTTATTGTGAGACGTAATTGTTTTCCACTGTGAGCTCGGTTCTTCTGAACAAGAGTTAGAATGTAACGTGCAGTGACTCACTCCAAGGGAAGACAGAATGATGCATGGTGGCGCTTGAAAAGTAGAGTCCATTCATTTTTAGTATGACAGAAAAAATACATCACACCAGAAGGCAAAAGGCAGATAATGACATTTGTGCTGGGGAGTTATAAAGGCATTTGCGAGTTCTCCAGCTCTCCCTGACAACGCACACCTTGTTGGGAGGAAATGGAATGTTTCTGTAGCATCGCCAAACCTTGTATTTCCTTTACTATTTTCTATAAGCGTCTGGAAACCAAGCTGGCACTTGTCTTTCCTCTTGGGTGAGCCTCATGGAATCACATCCTCAGTGAAGGAGAGGTGGCTCTATGGGCTTGCTCATTCCCTTGCTGTGCGTTTAGGAAACCCGGGCTGCTTCATGCTGAGTTCCTAAGAGGTACAGCAGTCAGCGTGTAAAACTGAGTCCTTCTGGGTGTGATGCTAACCACAAGGTCACCTGCAATGGCCAATCTAATTTTACCTGCTGCTGTTTAGACTTGCCTCCGAGTATAATCATAGAATGGTTTGGGCTAGAAGGGACCTTAAAGCTCATCCAGTTCCAACCCCATGCCATGGGCAGGGACACCTTCCACTAGAGCCGGTTGCTCCAAGCCCCTGTGTCCAACCTGGCCTTGTGTAGAATCATTGCTCAGATTAAAAACACCCAAGAAATCCCATCAGAATAATGAGAGCTTTCTCTTCTCTGCTATCGTTTGTGCCCGGCTGACAGAAATCCCGGGAATAGCTCCCATTCCCTGCAGCTGTGGCAGGCCGGGAGGGTTGGGCAGATCTGGCCATGGTGCTGACACAGCCCCTGAGGCTGCTCCACATTGCTTCTGCCTTGAAGATGTGCCGTGATTCCAAGGGAAATCCAGGAAGGTTTTCTCTTTGACCAGGTTTTCCATCATCCCACAGAGTAGGAACTTTGGCTTAATAGCTATGCAAAGCGTTAGCCCTAAATCCATTCACTGTTATTATACTCTATAACATGTACCCAAAATGTTCTTTTTTATTTCTCTTTCTAATCCGTTCCTTTTTTACATGTGTTTCATCAATAAAAACTTATTTATTTAATAGCACTTTTTATTCAGAGAAGTTTTGCTACTCTCATAACCTGGCCAGAATAGGAGACTTTCAGTGGCAAAGAGGGAGGAGACATACAACATAAACAGGAATTGCATTGTTATAGGGACTGACCTAAATTATAACTAAACCTACACCCTCAGGGATGAAATGAACTCCTGGGACTCCCCAGGTCTCATCTTCTGAATGAATTATGAATAGAGCTGCAGAGGAGGAATGCTGCTCCTCTTGTCCACTCGTGTTCACTGGAAGAGTTGCTAGAATGTGGGATGGGCAGAGTCCAAGAGGCACCAGCAGCTCCCTCCTGACTGCATCCTTGATGAAGATGTATGAAGCCCCCCGACATCACCAAGTTTAGCAGTTATTAAGATAGAACAGAAAGCTTCAGAGGCCAAGAATTTAGAAGTCATTTCACTCCTGCTCAAAGTGCCGCTTGGCTGCTGATTTCTCCATGAAAGAAGGTTTTAAGCTCTCCTTTCCCAGGGAAATAGCAATAACTCCTAGATTTTGCAAAGCTCTGAAGGGGAGGTGGAAGAGGAGGGAAAACCTCGGTGATGTAAAGTGACACTAAGCTATTGCTCTAATTCCCCAAAGAATGTTCTTAGGCTTTAGCCTCTGCTGCTGTTTCTTTCCTTGCTCTGCATGTTCAGTACCAGCTTCCTCCAGGCTGCAGGAGTATCGGATTTAGGGTTTATTAGGAACACATGTTGTAGGCAGGTGTGTTCAGTCAGTCTGTCAGACAGCCTGGGAACACACATGAACAATAAAGGACAGAGCTGGGATGTCCCAAGCATTCTGCAGGCAAATAAACAGCAGGAAAGACAGGAAGAGACAAGTGTGCCCAAAGGGAATGAGGAAATAAGTCTATAAATCCCTGTGTCCCTCAGTCATCTGAAGTTAACTTTTTAATAGTGAGTTGAAAAGTGCTCATAGAGCAGCATCACTGAACTGAAGTGCTGGAGCCAGAAAGGCTGAATTACAGCAGGATCTACAGGAAGGGACCAACTGGCTGCAAGTGTGCACAGTACCCGAAGGATGGGAAGGCAAAGCTTAGCAGGAGGTACTGCTGCTGGTGTAAGATCTTAGGTTTAGTCTGCATCTGTCCTAGTGAAGATTCTGGGCTCTTCAACTTTGCTCTCTGCCATTGGTTTTTCCACCACAGAGAATATGTGCAGAGCCTCCTCCTTCAGGGCAGGTATATTCTAGGTTTCACTTCTAATTGGTGCTAATGAAGTGCGTGTGCTCTGATCAGTGTGAGAGGGGGGAAATGAAGAGATCTCTGCTGCAAGAAAGCAAAAAGCCAGCTTGTGAAGGAGCTCCTGTGACCAGATAGCTAAAAAGAGGCAATCAGAATCCTTTGATTCCTTGACCTTCTTTACTCTTCGGATGCAATTACCACCACTGAAAATCTAGCCTCTGCCAACAGCAAAGCATCACTTGCACATTGCTTCTCACATAACATCTGCTGTCAAGGCTTGTGCTGCCGCCTTCCTGGGAACCTTCCAACCTGTCAGTCTGAGTGAAAACAGCAGACAGGCAGGCAATGAGTTCTCTCTGTTGGAAAGACATTTCCAATTTCCATCCCATTCAATAGAGCCTCAGGAAATGCCCAACCCTCCCCACTCCCAGAACTACCATATGGACAGCCCAGAGCTATGCCAGGTATTGCAGAACTAGACATCACTCCTCTCCCAGCTGGCTGGCAAGTCAGGGAGATGCAAGATGAATCCTTGCTGAGCTAAAAACAAAGCAGATTTCTTCTCTTGACAGAGTAGCTGCTGTTGCATTTCCTAATTGGGTTGGCAGGATTAGTTTTACAGTGACATTTCTGTACCAGTTATGGACTAGAAGATGTTGTTACAGGAAGCTTTTTCCTCCAACATTCTCTGTGCTAAAGCACGGAGAAAGATTTTCATCCTTGGCCCTGCAGCTACTTGTATCATGCATGGTGACTGATATGCCCAAGTTTGATCGCATTCCAGATTAAAGGGGTTGCTTTTGCCTTGAAGCAGCACAGACAAGCTCTGAGCAAAAGCAGACGGAGACCTTATGTATCTTCAAATGTATGCCCAGGAGCAGGATATTACAGTCAGCAGGAGTCAGGATGACAGCCAACGCTGCGCTCACCATATGGGTTCAGGTTTGCTTTCCTTCTCCTCTGGCATGCAGGATGGAATTCAGTGAGCCTTACCCCAGGTACACAATATGGTGCATTACAGTTTCTCATAGTCTCAAGGAATTGGCATTTCCAGAAAGCAACCACAATGTCCACAGCTGGGCACTGCATAAAGAACATGGATTTCACACTGCCATATCTAGAATAAAATAGCCTCCCCCCCCCACCACACACGTACACCAACCAACACCCTCTAAAACCATCAGGCAAAGCAGAATAAAACTACATAAAACACAATTGCCCTTCTTAACAGGGAACTGACTCTTCCAGTCTCAAATGCCTGGCAGACAAGGAGGGAAGTAGGTCATGTCCCTTTCTGCATCCCCTGAGCCTTCAGGTTGGTAGTTGTGGTTTCTGTACTATCGATCTGGTGTCCCTGCCTGTCTGCAGCACAGCACCCGCCAGGCGCTCCGGGGAGGACAGCAGCCTGTAATGAAATCTGCCTTAACATGAGAGAAAGAGAACTGAAAGAGATAGTGGCAGGGATCAAAGGGTTTGACCCTCAGAGACTAAAAAGGGAGAGAACTGGCTGACTCCTTCTGAGGCAAGGTCTGGGTGAGAAAGCAGAAAGATTTGTCTGCTCCTTACCTCAGCCAAGCAGGGAGGAAAAGCTCTATTTCTCCTACTACATGACAAAATTAGATGAGCCTTTCAGAGCCAGCAGGAGTTACAGACCTGGGGTTTCAATACCTTTACTGCAGGTAGAAACGGAGTTCACTCTGCACAGCTCAGCCTATATGGCTTGCTGGCATACAAGTATTTTAGTCTCATTCCCAAGTTTTGGGATTCAAAAATCCACTGCGATTTAAATCTTAGAAGGAGAGAGAAAATATTTGCCTATATCCTGTTTTATCTTATAGCTCCTTCCTCTGTCTTCCTGCCTGGCCCTTTGTGGTGTTTTGCAGATGCACAAAGAATATTGTCATGTGCCTTTTGGAAGAAGCAAAGGAGAAAGCACGCCCAGAGATGCTTCTATATATCAGTGGGATCACTTAGCTCAGGGCCGTGTGCTTAAGTTAGTAACCTGCCATAAAACAAAGGTTTGTTCCAAACAAACTCAGGACCATTTGCTGTCTGAACTGCTAGCCTAGGGCACAAGGGCTCTGCCATTGAGCTCAGGTGATTCAGAAGAATGCTAACAGTGACACACTTCTGCACTTTGAAAG